>BQKZ01009328.1:2410-24557 GCA_036244855.1 Temnopleurus reevesii
CCCCCCCCCCCCCCCCCCCGAAAACAGCCGTGTTGACATCAGTTGGTGTTATCCGAGAAATATACTGATCTGGAGTTGACTAACACCATGGGTGTTAAACATCACGTGTTATATCCTCACCGTCATCATAATTATCAATATCGTCATCATCCTCATCATCCTCATTATCATTATCATCATTATCGTCATCATCCTCATTATCATTATCATCATTATCATCATTACCATCATCATCAATATCATTTTTGTCATCATCGACACCATCAATATCACCATCACCATCATAATCCTGATCCTCCTCCTCCTCCCCATCATTATCACTGTCACCATCTTTATCATTATCTTCATGACTATCATAATCCTTATCATCACCATCATCATCATCATTCTCATCATCATCATTGTCACCATCGTCATCATCATCATCGTCGTCGTCGTCATCATCAATATCATCACTATCACCATCATCATTCTCATCATCATCATCATCATTACTATCATCACCATCATCATTTCAACATCTTTAATTACGTACTTCTCTGATCACTTTGAATAAGATTTTATAATTTGAAGCAAGGAAACACAGACACTAATTGTAAAACCATCTGTAATCGGTTTAAATCATTTTTGTCTAATATTCACAATTATGTCATTTAGTAGTATGAGAATCAATTACGGTATGATAACATATACCCTCCCATGCCACAATTATTGCAACAACGCAAAATTACGTTCGTTTTCCATTGATTCACTTGTCGTATTTTTCTTATTTTTCCTTAAATGTGAAAAAAAAGCACAAATATCTATGGTTGAAATTAAAGAGTCATACACGGTTTATTAATTATGTAGGGTAAAACAGTTCTTAATTCAGTTATGTCTTAGGTACCAAAGACCAAAGACGACAAAGATAGAAAATTGCAATGTCTCGACTTGCAGACTAGTCAACGGCTTCTCACAAAATTGTTTTCCCTTTCTTTAAATTAAACATATTCCGTGACTTGTTGAATACTTCTGCTAACAAAAAGTATCAAAATCTATACAACATATAATGCAAAATGAAATAGACAACCTTAGTTGAAGACGTCACTCTTAGTTTCTTCAGGGCATGTGTTTTTAATAATCTTATGGCACATCGTGTATTGGCCATTAGGTTTTGAGAATGATCAATATAATTCCAAAAAGTTATCGTTCTTGAGTACAGATACTAATCCTGAGATATTTTATAACATTTTTCTTCATATGGCCAGTGCATGATATTGATTTATACGTGTGCCCTGAAGGAATTAAGAGTGGGTCTATGTTGCAATACTTATGACATGGGAGGGTATTTGAAGGCACTGTTCGTTACACCCTATCAATTCTCTCACATGTGTCTGTTGAGAAATAATTATGATACCAGAGTTTCGGATCTTTCTGATAAAAAAAAAGATAATACACTTGACTCATTCCATTGAAGAATAGGCTAATTTGGGCTTTGCTTTTTCCAATTAATCGCAATTCTTCGGAAGATCAAATCTGGCGTATTTCACAAAACATAATCAGATCACAGATCTCTGACAAAGATAGCTCCCAAACCAGTCAAATGCTAGTATCTTGGTAGCTTATCACATTTTGCTTGTGGTTTGTGGAGTGAGACGGGCTCCATGAAACAGGGTCCAGGGTTACAGTACAGAACTCGGGGTCAAATTCAACCCACAGTCAAGGGCAATTAGGCAGCCAATCGTTATTTAATGGGCAATAATTACCTAGTAAATATTATGAACACAAAGAGGACAATATAATGGAGGGTTATTGTGCCCATATGGGATCATGTAAACATTGTATTAAATCCAGAGACTGAATCAGATAACTGAGTATGATATTAAGAATATCGACGTATTCCGATAGCGTGTTATACAAACAAGTTTGATGGTATCTTTGAAATGTATCAATCAATGGAGACCCAATTTTCCATCTGTTGCTTTATCAAATAAGACTATCAATGTATGGGTTGCACTGTATCAATTATTGCTTTGGTATTATCAATTCGGGACTTGTATAACAGTATAAAGACATTATGATCTGATTATTCCTCTATCAAAAATTGTAGGCATTATTATACATGGTCCAATTACTGATTGCAACGGTGTATTGCAAGTATATTTCAGTGTTAAAACATTACATTTCACTCCTTTTCGGTGTTAAGATTACAAGTAACTTATCGATATATCTCATCGTTGGTGTTATTTTCAACACTTTTTGGCTTGTTGCAACATCAGACAATTCACAGCACCATGAATTTTACTGAATTAAATGATGGTGCTATTATGGTAGTGCTAAAACCGTATTTTATTCAATTTCTGTGTAAGAATAAAATCAGCCCACTGGCCAATGGACCCAGATAGTCCTTGTACAACGTCTATGGGACTTACATAATTCAGGAATCAATGGGTTAACTGAAAATTATCGAGGGTACTTTTCTGGTTATACACTATGAGACGGTGTTGGAGATTATTGACATCCTGGGTTTTCAGTGCTAAAATGATTGACATAGCCTGTCGACTTAAAGAATACGATTAAAACAACATGTTGACACTGAACAAACAATAACGCTTCCTCTGACCTTGTAGAAGTTCAAGTTTAAACAGTTGAAGCAAAACTTATTATAATACATGGATGTAAATGCAGTCTGTTACGTTCAAAGACATAAAAGTGTAAAGCCCCGGTCACACAGGGCCTCGGAGCAACACGATTCAACACGACTGTTTTTAATTCACAGTTAACTACCTCAGAACAACGAGTCGGGGTGAATCGTGTTGCTTCCGGGGTCCTATGTGACCGGGGCTTAACTAAATAGATTATAAGTTTTCTAAATGAATATTTATTTTTTAGAAACCGGCTCCTCACAAGCCTTGCTTCTCATTGGTTCCTAATCTAAGTTTGTCATGTTCTTTCATTCTTTCAACTATCTAGTTGTACTTTTTTTTATTTAAAAAGGAATTGTTTCATTTGTTAATTTACTGATGTATATTACTTGTTGTATTGGAATTTGGAATTTATTCATTTGAACGTCATCGACATATACAGCCAACATTTTGTTCTGTATTGAATGAACAAAAATGAAATGAATAAAAAATCTCGAAAAACTCTTGCATCAATCAGGCTAATCAGTGCTAATAATTATTGAAATTTTAAAATATGTATGTGCCACATCATATTTCATATGTATCATTGGATGATACATAATTTAGAGAAAAATATTTTACTCAACATATTATATTGACCAACAAAGGAGAAGAACGTTCTTATTCCTTAATCAATTTTGATCACCTCTCTTTAAAATGATATTCATTTTTTTTCTCCTCTTATTGAGAAGGTAAAATATTTGGGGCAGACTTCCTCTTTTAATCCTCTTCCGTCAATCAGGATTTAAACCAACATTTTTTCAATACGATTAAGAATTATTTCATGTATAAAGTGATCAATTTTGACCGAGACTGACAAAATATAAAGCCCCGGTCACATAGGGCCCCGGAAGCAACACGTTTCAACACGACTCTTTGTTCGGAGGCAGTTAACTGTGGGTTAACAAAGAGTCGTGTTAAGACGTGTTGCTTCCGGGGTCCTATATGTGACCGGGGCATAATCCCAAGGTAAACTGGAGCTAGGACAATGGAAGCAACTTGCTCGTGTCTTATTTCCGCCCAGCTAATCTAAAGAAATAATTTGATATTAGTGTAAAATCTTAGATTTCTATAGAATATCTTACACAGGAACTAAATATTGTTTGAAGTTTAAGAAGACAATTCTGGAAGAGTCCTTTTGTATAGTACACTTGCGTCTGGGGTCATAAACTGTGGTAGAATATGTACAGGCGGCGCAGTAAATCTGAATCAGATGCTAGCAGTTCGAATCACACCCAAGATGCTAATTTCATTCTGTAAAAATCATCCACAATGTTCTGCACCGAACCCAGGTGAGGTGAAAGGTTACCTGTCGGGAATATTTATTCCTCGAGCCCGGGTGGCAAAGAGCTAAAGTTAGGGTTATTGATAATAATATCATAAAACATGCACTCTGTAAAGTTCGTGCATGCATGCTATAAATTTCAAGTATTGTCATCAAAATCGTTGGTGCTCATTTTACCGCTCAGGCTACTTTTTTTTTTTTTTAGGAAGAACCAACACCTATTTTTTTAGATGTACACACACTTTGCAATATGTTGGCAGACTTATCAGTATAAACCACTTCCATCAGTTTCTCCTTGTCCATGTATTTGTATAGATAAATTTCCAATCTATCTAGAAGGGTTGCTTGATCATGCTTATGGAAAAAGAAAATTAGAGTGAATTTTGTTTGGCCTTTTGACTTCATTGCGTACAATCAATTCTGGGCCCCTTAACATAAAACTTTCAAATCGATCGTACGGTTGATATTAACCGCAAGCTTATGGGAAATCATGCAGTAGGGGTTTGCGATTGATCGTAATGTCTTTTATGTTAAAGCCCCCTGGATTGATCTTGTTAGGCTTTTGGCAGTGTGCATCGTCGGGCAATCTCCGGCTACTGTGTTCCGATGATGGGTGATATCCGTACGATGGGAGTCCGAGCTTGATTGCCCAACGACGCATTCAAGGTCAATTGGAATTCATTTGTGGAATGGAAACAAAAATCTACTAAAAAGAGCTATGTTATGATATACACACTTAGGAAGGTGCAATATTGCACCTTCAGAATGTGCCAACAAGTGCAACACTCCACAGGAGTAGTCTGCCAGAACAGACCCTTGGGTTTCGTTGTGCGCATACAAACAGACAGGGTATGCATTGTGTGTCTCATTGTGTGTCTCATACTCTCCCAAGACTGAGGATAGAGCAACGCTGTATGTATGTCATGTAGTCACCGAATGCATACCCTGTGTCATGCTGTGCGCACGCACACACCGAAAGTATAGGGTATGTGCTTGCAAACTAGCACGGGACCACCTAAAGAGGTGGAATGCTGCGCCTTTCTGGTGAAAGATCGAACCACAAAATTTAAGATTCTGCGGAGTGCTCAGAGGATTCGAACTGTAGTCTAGTTGAGGACTCTGTGTTCTGATAGCACCCACCTCTGCATATTCTCTTTAACTGAACGCAGATTAACTGCATAGCACTCAACCACATAGTCCTAACATAACCATCTGAACATGCTTACCCCTCTGATCGCGCCTATATAGATGAAGTGAGATTGCTTGGTTCTAGCTCATCCGATTATGCCGTATCCCCATGCAGAAACGATGGTGACTTAGGGAATGTTGTTCAAAATCAACTGCAACTTTGCAAATATTGTAATGCGCATTTTCATTCGCGCACGGTATGCGCATTTAACATGCCGCGCATGAAACAATGATTTTGATTGGCGCGTTCCGATCAACTGCTACTTGCGATCAATTGTAACTTTTGAACAACACCCCCTTAGAGAGATATTAAATAATGATTCCATAACAAAGAAATTTAACTCTAACTACCATGATTATTATTACCCTGGCTATAACTGATGAGCAAGCAACTCAGGCGGTCAACCATTCCAAGGCCCTTTAAATTCCCGCCAATTCCACCTGGTTTGAGTGCAGCAAAGTGTGGATGAATTTCTTGCTGAAGGAAATTAACGCCATGGGTGGGATTCGAACCGCCATGATGACGCTTACACAATCTTCATGTAATTTAATTGAATGAGATTCAACGTTGGATGTTGCTTTTTATTAGTACAGCAATTTACGAGTGTCACATGTTTACATCGACATGACAGCAATTGCCATACAAACGTCTGGAGTACTATCTAACTATGCACAATTAGGGGAGAATCACCCACTTTTCAGTGATCTCCAAAGCAATACTTTTGATTTTGTGCCATTATCTATATATTTATTTATTTATCTATTTATTTATGTATTTATTTATTTATTTATCTATTCACGAATACGTATTCAGTGTAGCCGGATCAGCGCTATATGACGTGTATGACTCAAACTACTGATTTGTTTTGGAGGAAATGATAATGTACATCGTGATCTTCATTTTCATGTTCTGTTCAATTTGAAATTTCCTGATTGTAATTGTTAATTTTGGTGCAGGTCCTCCACGGACAACATTGCTTCTATCACTGAAGGAGGACCCCTACTGACATAAAACATATATAGAAATCAATAAATCAATAGATGAAATAGATAGATAGATAAACTATACGATTGAGCTATTGATAAGCATTGGTCCTTCTAGTCGAATGTTCTGCCGCATTTGTTTTCCAAGTAGTATATCAGATGAAAATTGAGAAATGTTTCGTGTGGGCCAAACAGATTTACACCAAGAAGTGATAATTCCTTGATTACACTAAATCCTTTCAATGTTACGACACTAAGGTGATTTGTATTCATTTGGCACTAAGGTGATTATAATTATTCTGTGTCAGCATCTTGTAGAAATGTGAGTCTATAGGCCTAAAAATTGTTTAGTTGCCCTCCACCGAC
Organism: Temnopleurus reevesii; assembly: GCA_036244855.1. Taxonomy (NCBI): domain Eukaryota; kingdom Metazoa; phylum Echinodermata; class Echinoidea; order Temnopleuroida; family Temnopleuridae; genus Temnopleurus; species Temnopleurus reevesii. The sequence continues at coordinate 8,897 of BQKZ01009328.1, forward strand.
CGGCCCTCTGAAATTAGCCCGACCACTTTTGTCTCTTCTTTTTTTATTCATTACATTTAGTTAATCAAAAATAATAAAAAGATATTCGTAAAGAATAAAGGAACATGGTAATAAAGACTACTATTCTTGGCCCCTATATCATTAATTTGCAATCGACAGCATTAGTTTCTGAGGAATTCTGAGGGGGTTCTAAGTTGCCTTAAAACACACTTTGAACACTGTAGTACACTACAAGGTTCTTGAGCTTGTTAAGAATATTTGAATTCGATTCTATTCAATTTATTTGTTCATTATTTCATTCTGTTTCTTTTACTCGAGGTTCTAGGTTGCTTAAAAATCCACTTTTTAACACGTTTGGTTCTTCATAAAACACTTCAAGGTTCTTGGGCTTGTTAAGAACCGTTGAATTCAATTCAATTCAATTTATTCATTCATTCATTCATTCTGTTCTCTTTTTTCTCGGGGTTATAAGATACATGTACCTTAAAATCCACTTTGGAACACGTTTGGTCCTTTATAGTACATTTCAAGGTACATGACTTGCTAATAACCTTTCAATTCAATTCGTTTATTCATTTTCTTTCTTTTTCTCGGGGTTCTAAGTTGCTTTAAAATCCTCTTTTTAACACGTTTGGTTCTTCATAATACACTTCAAGGCTCTTGAGCTAGTTAAGAACCTTTCTATCCAGTTTAATGCATTTATTCATTCTGTTCCTCTTTCTCGGGGTTCCATTTTGGAACACGTTTGGTTCTTTATAGTATACTTGAATGTTGAAGGTACCTGTGCTTTTCAGCTTGTTGAGAACCTTTCATATACCTATATATTCTGTTTCTTTTTCTCGAGGTTCCAAATAAGACGCAAAGGCTAAAACTCTTCACATTCGTTTTATACATGGACCTAGGAGATTTCTCCTCGGTCTATGGTTTATCATTATATCTATGGTAAAAACACGTGGAATCTGTAACGCCATTGTGAATCAGGGACGTTTCAAGAATGACGCAAATAAATTGACATTTATAGGAGGTCACTCTCACCCATCGAAACCCATTACAACTGATTACTCCATATTTGGGTTGACATGATCAAATTGTCCAAATAAACGGTAATAGTTTGATACTCGCAGGTGCAAAGATTAGGTTATATAGGGTTGTTTCGCGCTGACGTGACATATGCTTGGGGAAGCCCCCATATGGTTAGTCTATACTCTGTCAATTCTTAAAGGCCGACTCACATCATTCGTGGATCAGACCGTGGATTGACGTTCGGCTTGCGCTCAAGGAGCGTACACTGGCTGAGCGTCAGTCCACCGTATGACCTGCGTCTTTGGGCGTCAAGGGAGCGTTTTTAATTTCCAAAAACGCTGGGCTGACGCATGCTGAAAACGCAAAGGGGTGGGTCCGCCTTTCGATTGAAAGCTCGATCCATTTGATTGAATTTTCAATCTGTGACAGATTGCTAAATAAGGGACGAATCTAACCAGATTGAACCGCAATGCATGAGGTTTAGATTTAGAATTATTATTAGATTGATATTATAATGAAATAATAACAATGGATACAATTTATATAGCACTCTGCCGAGTGCTTAAGGCGTTTTGCATTATTCAAATCTAATTCAATAATTATTCTGATCTAAAATAAGGGTGAAATCATCTTTGGCATAGATTGAACTATTCGATCTAAGAGATTGAAACTCGGAGTAGGCTAAATCAGTTTGAAAGTTTTTTTTTCAATATTGCGTTGGATTGAGAACTTCTACAACCATTCATACATTATAACCCATTTAACAATGCATACATACATTCGAAAACGTGACCAAAACAGATGCGACATTAAATTTCAAGTTATGTGTTTCCTGATGAATAAGATGAAGGTGATTAGCACCTCAAGTGGGGTTTCGAACCGCCAACTCTTTCGTATCAAGGCGAGAGTCAGAACCACGTGCGATTTGGGCCGTACGCTGTCTTGTCTAATTTTACTCCATTTATGAATCCTTACATTTTGTAGTTTATATACTTTGCTTCTTGCAATGCATTATTTCATGATTGTTGAATTATATTTCCGTTGGAAATGAAAAAAAAAATCAATTGTAAATGGCATTTTTATTCAACCGACAGTTCATTGCACCTGTGTACAAATTTAGCAACCTTTAGAGACTGTTTTTATGACAGTTTTACATCCGCTATCGCCTTGAACATTGGCCACTATCAATTAAACACAAGTATAACTATTGCTACCTCACAGAACACGTGCAAAAGCGTACCGCAAATGAATATTAGTTTTTCATTTTTTTAATTCGTTTTAACTCTGATATTAATGCCAGTAAATTTCTTGATAAATGAAACATTACTTGCATTGATTTTTAACATGTTTCTATATAAAACTTAATGGTCCCAGAGCAATATATATTAAGCGGTCTACTATAGATGCAAGTGTTACACAATATGCTCTATGCAAGAGTTGTTCTAATCTGGAAAAGGAATGGGCATCTAAATTTGACTGCTATGACCCAGGCGAAAATTTCGCTTTCGTTCAGCAGTGAAACTCATTTGTATGCACCATCTCATACTATTACTAAGACAAGTAAGGTTGAGGTTTCAGAGGGGCAAATAATTTTGTTTTACTTTATGCCCAACATCAAGGTAAATCAAGGTAAATCAAACCCCTAACGCTTGCTAGAGACTTGCCCGACATAGTAACAGGTAATGCTGGAGACTGGATTTCACGTGCGAAGTATTGTAGTTCAATAAATGGTGACTCACATGGTTTAGGAATACCATGTTCTTATATATTACGTTTATTGGCAAGAAACGTGCATACACGTGAATCTATGAGTGAACCAAACCTATTGAAAAATACAAATATAATACCAATATACAAACGGACATAAATATATACATAATGTCGGTCACATAGTACATCAGAGTGATTGATTTTTCGTTACTTTCTGTGAGAAATTATCCTTTCAATAAATTTTAAAAAAAGGGGAAAAGAGTATAACACGACATAAAGTATTTTCGAAAAGTTAAGTCAAACGCAATTTCAATGCTCCTTTGTAATGCTATTGAATTCGGTACCGGCTTGTCATTGTTGTGTCTGCACAGTTGAATACACGGTTGTATTTGGTTATGGTTTACAACTGATTCATTCATCTACAAGGCGACAATTAATTTCTCTCAATTTAAAGAAAAATGCACGACATTAACGGCAGTCCACTCCTCTGCCCCCCCCCCCCCACCCGAAAAAAAATGCGAAGAATGAAAGCACTTACCCGCTGCCGCGGACGCCATCTGAAATTTGCTTCCGACAACGAACAGGAGGAGGATGACGGCGATCACTGATGTATGCATCTTTTATTTTCCTATTAAGTTTGCGAGAGAGAATGTTATTATATATATATAAAGTTTTCCAAAGAACGCTTCCAATAAAAAAAGCCAAAGATATGGCTTCAGATATGACCTATAAATGATTGTCCACTGTTTGCACTAAGTTCTTTATAGCCTCATAAAGATCCAGATTCCGCTTACAAATGGCGAAGAGGTAATAGAATAAAGATGGCAACGTTTATGACTTGACACCCTCAACTATGTACTTTAGCTATAATATTGAACTTGAAGACCGACTGCAGAAAAATTGCATTCCTCCAGAACCTCGGATGAATAGAGAGGTCGAAAAGATTCACATTCTAGTTATAAATCCTTGGCAGCATTATTTCTCAAAATTGCAGTGATGAAAGTTGCTGAAAATTATGAGCAGAGCACGAATCCGAAGAGATGCGACTGTGAATGATGAAAAATAAACTGACAAACTACCCTGATTACGTATTTCAAAACGTGTACAGATTGTAACGTCGTGACGATCCTCAACCGACTGGTTCAGGCAAATGTGGCTTTTTAAATAACTTGACTCGCCTTATATAGTTTTCCAAATCGAATGATGCTGGATGATGAAGAGGATGGAGCCAAAGAGATGCGATCCAAAAGGATGAAAGAATAAGACAACTATTACGAGGCGTGCAGATTGTAACGTTGTGACGACCCTCAAAAATATTTAGTGAATAAATGTTGCGGCCTTGTATCCTTGGCGCGTTCCACGTTTTGAAGTTGTAGGCGGAGGATGAGGAGGATGAGAGCGAGAGATGCGAGCTGAATTTACTTCTGAGGGAATTCCGTGAACTCATGCATGGTTATATAGGTCCCCTACGCGGTTTGCACACGATGGACTGTCAAGTTCAAGTTCGTCCGGGTTTTAACATTGTAAAAAGAGGCGATAAGCGAAGCGCTATCAGAAATCCGGAAAGTTCGAACTTGTTAGAGCAAACTTTCACCAGCAAATTATGGAACAGGCCTCGACACGACAGACCCCCAACAATGTCTGAGCTTCATTTCTATTTCACTTTCACTTTTGAAGAGTTTCAACATCCTTTGAAAGATCCCCGAACGTTGGCGTGATTTTCAAAGCCTCAACCCAAAATAATTCCATAAACAATAATATTATTCATTCATCTGTGTTCACAATTGTCCTCAATCGTCATTTAAACATCTTTAGAAAGAGCCTCGAATGTTGACGCGATTTGCAAAGCCTCTCGACCCAAAATAACTCCAACAATCTCCAAACAATATTCCTTCACGTGTGTCAATCAGTGTTCTCAATCCTCATACGAATAAATACAGTGGTCCCAAAATGCATTGACGTTTCCATGAAATGGATAAAATGTCCTCAGACCTGGGCAGCGTTTCACCAAAACGGACTTTCAGAAAGACTGGAGTACGTTAACCAGTGTAATACGCGTACGATTCTCGATCATTCAGCTCAAGAACTGATACCAGTCGTGCGTCGTTCTTGGAGTCGTTGTAACTTTGTGAAACTGGCTCTTATCTCTTAGCACGTGCGAATGACTTGGTACGTGATTTGAAATGCGATCCACCCGAAGTCTCGGCTGAGCCACCCCTCGCGACCCGGACTCTGATCTGTTGAAGATTGCTGCGAATAAATATCCCCAAATCACCCATTAAAAAAATCCCAATGACACTCGATGGAATTCTATCTACATTTCAGCAGAAAGGGTACATATTCATCGTTTCTTATCGTATATCAATTTCTACTTTTCTCTACTAATCACCCATATCACCCTCCAGCACAGACTGAGTGTACTTTTGAGAAGCGAGTTTCAAACTTTTGTGTCCCATTCAGTTCTGTCTGAAGATTTGGACAATGGGCGTGATATAGGTTGCACCGAAGGGTTATGAAATACGGCCAATAAAGAGCTGGATGTTTATTTTGTTGGTGCCCGAAAATTGTTTAGTCTGCCTGATATCACTTTTATCCAGACCCTGAAATAATGTTCTGTATCACAACCATGTTAAACACTGCTTGGAATCCTGGCATTCAGCGTAATGGTATGCGCGCAACGTGAGGTGAGGGCTCTAGGGAATAAGCCCCCCCCCCCCCCCCCCCAAAAAAAAATAGGGGCGCCAAATTTGAGATTGACATAACATAATTGATTTCCAACAGAAGGGATGTGGATAGCATGCATTAGCCGTTGCTAGGTTGGTCAAGCTAGTATGTTTGTCCAAGCTAGCAGTATTACATCTTATTATTTTGACAGCTGAATACATATGGTTTATCTTCGAGCAAATGTGTCTAAATTTGAATACATTACGAACAACGTCTATTGGGTTTAAGTTTAAGCTCAACCAGGACGCAAATCTGCACTTAAGAGTCCAAAACTCTTGAAAAAAAACTTGGGGAGGGGGTTGACGTTAGTCTTGCTAAAACGATGATAAAGGTCGTTCTGCTTGCGCTCAAGGAGTGTACGCCGAACGTCAGTCCACAGTATGACCTGCGACTTTGTGCGTCCAGTGAGCGCGCGTTTTTAACTGTTAAAAATGCCAGGCCGACACAGGCTAAAACGGAAAGGTGTGATTCGACATTAACACCTGTTCATGGATAAACATTAAAAAAAAAAACACTAATCTACTTCTCCTTTTATCTAGGTATTTGAGAATAAAACCTACTATAATAACGTCCAACTTTCCTTTATGTCCACTTCAGGATATTCAAATCACTTTATATCAGACGGTTGGTTTCCTGCTTAAAGGCCGATTAACACCTTTGCGTCTTTAGCTTGCGTCGGCCCAGCGTATTTGGACAATAAAAAGACTCCATGGACGCATAAAGACGCAGGTCATAATGTGGACTGGCATTCGGCGTCAGCTGGTATGGTATGGTACTTTATTCCCAATCGTTAAAAAGACAATTTTTAAGCTCATTGAGCGCATGCGGAACGTAAGTCCACCGTCTGATCAGCGTTTTCTGTGCGCCCTGCAAACGTTTTTAATTGTCAAAAAAACTCTGGGCTGACGCAGACCAAAAACTCAAAGGTGTGAATCGGCCATTAGGAAGCTAGCTTGGGCCAATTGTACGAAATACCCGTAGCTTAAAACGTCTTGACTTCTCGTGCCACCCTCATAACAGATAAGTATCAACGTTTGTGTCTATGTTAAGAGGGTGGCACAAGAAATTAAGACGTCTTATACCTGTAAAAAGAGGATAACTGGGATCATTCCGTGCAATTGGCCCCTGGATACTATGGAAGAGTTGAAGTACACTCGACGCCAGGTAATGTGCACTTTTAATCTCCAGACTACAGGTGGCGACATTTGCGATTTGGTATACGAACTTTGTGACCAGTGACGCAAAATTTGTCACCAAGGATGCGATGCGAAGTTGAAGATCACATTGCACGAATTTTGCGCTACCCACTAAGTTTGTATCCCTGGGGCACGTAACATAAAGGAGACTGTGATCAGTCGCAAATATTTAGTTGATTTCCCATACACTTAAGATTGATATAATACATAAAGTACGATCGATTGGAAAGCATTTCGTATCGGTGTCCTGGGCCTCGTAACATAAAGCTCTTCAATCGATCGTATGATTGATATAAATCGTATAGTCTAAGGAAAACCATGTACCAAAAGTTTGCGATTGATCCCAATCTCTTTTATCTTACAGGCTCCTGGTCACGAAATTTAGATCAGAAACACCGCTTCTGGCCGAAACCGCAAATTCACATTTCTTAGGGCACACTTTAGGGCTTCCAAAGTACGGAACATGATTTCATTACAGGTAGACATATAAAATCATGCTTTATCTTTCTTTTCTTGGTCGTCTCATTTTTTTTTTTTGTATATTTTTTCGTTCGCATTATTTTTTTCAGCCATCAAGCATGTCAAGTGGTAATGCTTTCTTTATAGATAACCCTTTGTTTTTTTTTGTGTCAAATGTTATTTCTTTTAGCTACATTATTATAAAAGAATGAACACAGTACATCTTGTTTATGGGGAAGGCTGTTTATGAGGCATGCTCCACATGAAAAAAAAACGTAACGGTAATATTTGATATACAGAATGAATAAGGAGTCCTACATGACGTCACAACTTCCGTCAAAGTTGCCGATAACACGGATCCCCATCAGCGGCATGGATCGATGTTTGAAATGTCGTATTTTCTGAATGGGATGCCAGATTTTGCTGAAATTCTCACAATTTGTTAATCTAATTTTTCTTCCATTCACCGAGACCACTAGAATCCCAGGGGATGGTTCCCCATTAATTTAGATTTATGATGGACGCGAAGATGATTTGTGATGGGAAATTTTAGAAAGGTTGATCTTTTGGGGTAAGACGATTCTTGGTGAAACGTCATTTTTTTCAAGCAATTCCCCTGGAGTACAGTGACGTCGAATCGAGTTCCGGTGACAGGTGAACGACTCCATATCATTTTCAGAATTTTAATGCAATAATTGGGAAGAACTTAATGACTTAGTCCAGTTTAGGACTCTGTGTTCTAACAGCACCTGCGTCTGCACATAAGCTGGCCCTGAACACGTAGGGGCTACAACGGTCGCCACAACACTCAACCATACAGTCTTACATACCCCTCTGATCACACATATCGTTCTGATCGCGCCTCCACATGTGAGACTCTGTGGTTAAATTGTTTTAGTTTTTAGTTTAGTTTATTTTTTCTTCTGCATACAACATAATTTCGAAGTATAGCAAAAATAACATGATTCATGAGTATCATTTTGACAAAGGGTCACAAAAATGAACATAAATATCAAATAAAATACTATAAACTGTGATGAAAATTTGTGAACATTGTATAACATGTAAATAATAGAAGAAGGATTATCTTGTAAGCAAATTGCTTGGACAGAATTGCTTGTGTTTTAGTCCCTGTGTGCATATGGATATCTCCAGACTGAAGCAGGTGCCATCGGAACACAGAGTCATCAAATCCTTTTAAAGATTTATCTGGAAAAATTGGAGAGAAAAAAACAACATCAAAAACAATATCTTACACGACCTCTTTCTGCATGGTCTACCGATCAGGGTGTACTGACACGGATGTGCTGTTGCTAGGCAACGAGAAGCATAATCTTCCAATACAGGGAAAGGGTTAGAGTTCATCCCTTTTATGTTGAAAGGAATGCTATAATAACAATTTGCCGTGAATTTGAAACCCCATCCTTTAGATGACGATTGTTCTCATTTTAGCCTCGATCCATTGAAATGTCTAGGCAAAATGAAATACGATCCAATAATACCGATTGTAGACACAAATGAAAATTGTAAGTGAGATTTAATTTGATATCCAATAATAATAGGGAGAGTAATCCGCGCTCTCATGTTCAATGTTCATTGACAGCAATGAGCTGATGTAATATTAAAGGGGGGTTTCCCGCGGACATTGATGTGCTGTCACCTCGAGCAGAAGGGTCAAAGACCTGGGACAAAGGGGGTGTTGTACAAAAGCTGTAATTGATCGCAAGTTGCAGTTGATCGGAACGCGCCAATCAAAATCATTGTTTCACGCGCATACCGTGCGCGAATGAAAATGCGCGTTACAATGTGCAAAGTTGCAGTTGATTTGCAGTTGATTTTGAACAACACCCCAACAGTTAACAATCTCCATTGAAGTATTACCAATAGCTAATTGGAAACAAAAGAATTGTCCTCCTTGTTATTCTGTGGAAAATGTTGAACAAGAGTCGCATCTGGGACTTTCTTTTGTGATCATGACGCTATTGTAAATACCTGAATGAAGCTGTTTACTTTGTTCCAGCCTTTTGTCCCTTTTGCTCACAATCTGTGAATGAATGGAGAAAGGTAAAGCCCCGGTCACATAGGACCCCGGAAGCAACACGATTCACCCCGACTCTTTGTTAATTCCACAGTTAACTGCCTCAGAACAACGAATCGGGGTGAATCGTGTTGCTTCCGGGGTCCTATGTGACCGGGGCTTTTAAAAGATCAATAAACTGTGAAAATCTGATGATCATTTAAAAAGTTATGAATTTTCACTTGTGATGGGCATTCTTGATTTTTCAACTCTGGCGTAATCTGTGATGACAACATGAGGACTTACTTTGCATTCAATTTGCACATGAATTCATTATATTAAAGAAATGAATCAATATCCTATTCCAAATAAGAAGTCATCACCATTCTTTCTGTAATGCTTGCAGAATTGATGTGGCTTTGTCATATTTAAACTGAAAAAAAATATTGTCTACATGTAATTCTCGAAAAAGAGGAAAAATTTTAATTTTGTGTAAGAAGTGAATGGAGAGTTCACCATGTTGTCGCAGGGGCCTGTACCACAAACATGGGCGTTGTGGCGTGCATCTGTTATCAAACTGTTTGGGATATGGGATAGTCATAAATTGACCTGGGTTCGTTCCTGATCATGATGATAGGTCCGATCACCGGTCGCGTCTTTCGGATGGTGACGTTAAAGGTCGCTCCTCTTTCTCTCTTCTTCTCCTGGTGTAAATATTCAAGTTTGAATGATACACGCCGTAAAACTTCATTTTCTCTCTCTCTCCCTCTTCCCCCTCTCTCTCTCTCTCTCTCTCTCTCTCTCTCTCTCTCTCTCTCTCTCTCTCTCTCTCTCGTACATGTTTTGTCATATACTTGTCATATATGTTTAATATCTATCCTAAGTTTAACTTCATCTTACATGTTACACACCTACCCCTGATTATGCAAAAGTGGCCAATTCAAGGATGCCTTTTAATATTGACACTTTTTTAATTTCTTTCATTCACTGACATCACATCACTGTCTAGCCGAAATTCCCCTTATGTGGGTTTACTAATAGATGCTAATTTTATGCATTCTTTATAAACGAATATTGTTCTTGACTACCAAAAGCTTGCTCGAAGCTTGCCCGGCATAGCAATAATTCATTAATGCAAACTGGATACCAATTATTTAGCAAATTGTTTAAATAATACCACGTAACTACATTCGTTAATTGGCAAGGAACGCCCATAAGTTTGAATGTATAAAGTACAGTGGTCATTTATCGGTGGATTTACTTTAGTCACAACCAGAAGGTTTGCCTGAGGCTTGATCCGGATAACAACAAGTATATTGTGTGCAAACTGGATTGAAATGACACTAATCGGTTGAAGGAACACCACGTAACTACGTTCGTCGACAAGAAACGTGCAGCCAATTTTCAATCTCTTGAACTTGAGATTACGTTCCACTTATTTTTTTACGAAACTGAATTAAGTCTGATGCCATCAACTTCTAAAACTTTTATCTAACAAAGGCCGTAAAACGCTCAATATTCGGCTAAGAAATGATGAAAGAATTCCTTGTTTATAACCACCAAACATACAGCATAAACCTGTCTAATGTCATACGAAATGAAATAAATTTCAAAACTCTTTCCGGGTACGTCTGGGGGTCACTGCAGATGTAGGTCTATATGATATTTTGTTGAGAGAAAAATATTGATAGTTTCAAAGTATTTTCCGGGTTCGTTGTGGCGCGCCCACGGGGTTCATGTTGTCTGATGAGATAAAAATCGGGATATATTTCAAAATATTTTCATTACCGTTGGGGTAGGTAATCAGGATTGCAAGTTGAGATCGAGATTAATTTATGGTTACTCAAAGAAAAGGAGAATGAATGATTTGGAAAATTTTGAATGAATTCCAGGAAAGCACTGGTTTGATAACAAAGAGGGGAAAATGAAAAAAAAAAGGGACACATATTTAATTTGCTTACAAGTTTATGATAGTGAAAACAATTATAACCGATATCAAACTGAATTCCCCTACAGCTAACATAACATGGTACTGGCATTTACCATCTATGCCTATGTAGATGCGGGGGTAGAGAGGGTGGGGTTGTAGCTCCCCATCTTTTTCAGTTTTATGTGTTTGTTTTCGTTGGCTTTGTTTTGTTGTTATTATCATTATTATTTCTATTTTGATGTCAAGTTGCCCCAGTAGCTAGCATGACACGGTACACAGTTATTTTTTAAATGTAGATGCCGGGCGTGCAAGGGAGTTATATCAGCCCCTCAATCTATTCAAGATCACACGGTGCAAGCCAATATCATATGAAAATGGCAGCCCCCTTCCCTCCCGCTTCCAAAACGTTCCGCGGTGCCGCCCTCTGGTGAGTGCCTTTGCGTAGATGATGAGATAAAAATTGGGATATATTTCAAAAATATTTTCATTACCGTAGGGGTAGGTAATCAGGACTGCAAGTTAAGATCGAGATTAATTTAGGTTACTTAAAGAAAAGGAGAGTGAATGATTTGTAAAATATTGAACGAATTCCAGGAAAGCACCGGTTTGATTACAAAAGGGGAAAATGAAGAAAAGGAGTCGCAAATTGAAACGGAACAATTGAACTTGCTTAAAAATTAAAAGATGTATGATACCAAAACAATATAAGATTGTAATATATCCCATCAAAATCATAGACCCCAACGATACGTGGTACAATGGGCCAGGGGTCATTTTGTTCTTGCGTTTTTCTTTTCTTTTTTTCCTCTCTCTGATTTTTTTATTTTTTGGAGAGGTTGTTGTAGTTTGTCGTCTTTCTGGTTTTCGTTCGTTGGGGTTTGTTTTATCCTTCTTGTCTTTATTATCATTATTAGTATTTTCAATGTGAAACATACTTTTTTTTTCTTTGATTTTTTTTTTGGGGGGGGGCAGGGGGGAGGGGTGTTGTCGTGTGTCGTCTTTCTTGTTTTCGTGTGTTTGTTTTGGGTTTGTTTTGCCCTTTTTGTCTTTATTATTGCTATTTTTAATGTCAAACTGCATGATCCTTAATAAAAACAGAAATATAAAGTAAAAAAAAACATAGCATGGTAGCAATCTTTGCCATGTAGATGCTCGGAATGTGGGTAGGGTGATGGGGCTGGGGGTTGCAGCACCCCTCCCCTCCATCTATTTCGCTTGGTACGTTCAAGCCAAGAAAAGTTTGCAAATTAAAATGTTACATCATAGCCCCTTCGTGACAGCGCCCCTTCCCTCCTAGTCCAGTTGAGGACTATGTGTGTTAATAACTGTACACTCTGTGTGATCAGATAGGCATATGAGACTCTGTCATTGAGTGGTCTAGTCCCTGTGTTTCTTTGTTCAGGCCACGGGTGTTGCAGAGGCAGCGAGGTGCTAGTCTGCAAGCACATTGGTATGGTACTTTATTCCCAATCAGTAAAAAGACATATAACATATACATGATACGAAATAAGAATACGTTTGACAAATTTACATGTGAACAAAAAATAACTTGCAAATTAATAAGATTGGCTGGATTGCTCTTTCAGAAGAATTAAAATAAATACTTCTGTTCTTCCAAGGGGTCCAGATACAGAATAAATAATACCCTAGGTTTTCGGTGTGTGCATGCGCAGAGCGTGATGCAGGGTATGCATTGTATGACTTCATCGCAGCTTAGGTAGTCACACAATGCATACCCTGTATCACGGTCTGCACATGCACACACCGAAAGCCTAGGGTAGGGTATGTGCTTGCAGACTAGCTATGTACCACAAAACTGTCTCATTTCATACGAAATGAAATAAATTTCAAAACTCTTTCCGGGTACGTCTGGGGGTCACTGCAGATGTAGGTCTATATGATATTTTGTTGAGAGAAAAATATTGATAGTTTCAAAGTATTTTCCGGGTTCGTTGTGGCACGCCCACGGGGTTCAAGTTGTCTGATGAGATAAAAATAGGGATATATTTCAAAATATTTTCATTACCATAGGGGTAGGTAATCAGGAATGCAAGTTGAGATCGAGATTAATTCATGGTTACTCAAAGAAAAGGAGAGTGAATGATTTGTAAAATATTGAACGAATTCCAGGAAAGCATTGGTTTGATAACAAAGAGGGGAAAATGAAGAAAAAGGGTTGCAAATTGAAACGGAATAATTGAAGTTGTTTACAAATTAAAAAGATGTATGATACCAAAACAATAAAGGATTGTAATATATCCCATCAAAATCATAGACCCAAATGATACGCGGTACCGTGGGGTTATTTTTTTTTTTTTCCATTTTTTTTTTTATTTATTCACGAATATTTATTCAGAGTAGCCTGATCAGCGAAACATAGAATCATAAATTACAATGTACACAAATAAAATTACAATTTAATAGTAGACTTGATAAAAAAAAAGTAAGGCTAAATTAGAATCATAAATACTTAAGATACAAATGCTATTTATAATGAAAACATAAATAATTAATAATTAACAAGCTAAGATAAAATCATAAATACTTAAATACAGATGCTATTCACAATGAAATAATAAACAAAAATGAACTTAAAATTTGCTGGTCTACCTCAGGGCTCTGATCAATTATTAAAATAAAAATAAATTAAAAAAATAAAAAAAGCTATTGCAAATACAAGGCAAGGTGGCATATGGTATTTAGCGATATATGTGATAATTCAAATATTAAAATGGAGTAATGCAGGAGGGCATCATTTCAAAAACATAAATAAGGTAATCGATTTGAAATTAAACATTAGTACAACTGCATTCAACATAATCAATATATAAAAGATGTATTATTATGCAGAATGAGTAAATTCCTTGAAAACACGCTTGAGCAAATTTTGACAGCTGTATATGTTTTGGTAGATCGTTCCAGTTTGACGAACCTCGGTATAAAAAGGATTTTTGATAAAAAGTTGTGCGGCATTTTGGGAGTCAAGCGTTTTTCTTTTTTTCTCTCTCTCTGATTTTTTTATTTTTTGGGGAGGTTGTTGTAGTTTGTCGTCTTTCTGGTTTTCGTTCGCTGGGTTTATTTTATCCTTCTTTTGTTTTGCCCTCTTTGTCTTTATTATTGCTATTTTCAATGTCAAACTGCATGATCCTGAATAAAAACAGAAATATAGAATAAAATAAAAACATAGTATGGTAGTGATCTTTGCCATGTAGATGTTCGGAATGTGGGTAAGGAGGGATAGGGCTGGGGGTTGCAGCACCCCTCCCCCTCCATCTATTTCGCTTGGTATTCGTCGAAGCCTATGAAAGTTTGAAAAAAATGGTACATCACAGCCTCTTCGTGGCAGCACCCCTTCCCCTCCTAGTCCAGTTGAGGACCCTGTGTTTTAATAACACTCTGTGTGATCAGAGAGGCATATGGGACTCCGTGGTTGGGTGGTGTAGTCCCTGTGTTTCTGTGTTCAGAGCACGGATATGTGCTAGTTTGAAAGCACAAACCCGAGACTTTCGGTGTGTGTGAGTGCGCAGAGCATGATACAGGGTATGCGCTGTGTGACTACATCACACACATACAGCATTGCTCTATCCTCCTTGGGGAGAGCACGAGACGCACAATGAGACACACAGTGCATATGATACCTTGTATCACTCTCTGTGTATGCGCACAACGAAGCCCAAGGGTCTGTTCTAGCAGACTAGATATGTGCAGAGGCAGCTAGGTGTTAGTATGCAAGCACATACCCGAGGCTTTCGGTGTGTGCATGCGCAGAGCGTGATACAGGGTATACTGCATTGTGTGACTACATCACAGCCTAGGTAGTCACACAATGCATACCCTGTATCACGGTCTGTACATGCACACACCGAGAGCCTAGGCTAGGGTATGTGCTTGCAGACTAGCTTTGTGCCACAACTATTAGTCCTCTATTAGTTCTCAAATGGACTACTCAATGGAGGTATCATCCGTTAATTCAATTTTTCTGATTTAAAGTCAGTCCGTAATGATCGACATGACTTCCGGTTGCGATAGCCAAACTGTCCGCAGCCAATTTGATTGCGAAGATTGCCGAACCTAAAATCACTTTTACCTGGAATGGCGAGTGAGCAGGCTTTATTTCGCTAGCTCACCGCTCGGCAGTCGCAAACGTATGCGTTCTGCACGTTTTTAGAAAAAAAAATCGAAGCCGAAGAGGGGACGAATCAAAGTTACAAGCCACGACAGCAAGGATCGAAAAATCGTGCGAAGTGTTCCGAGTTTGGAGCTTGGCAAGGTGCGTAAGCAAGGACATTTTCAAATATCGTTGTTGACAATACGCAACACGCCGTCCGTGCGTGCTCGCAACCGGAAGTCATGTCAATCATGACGGACTGCCTTTAAAATTGAAATATTGATCGACTTTGGAGTCAATATTCTATTTTCAATGTTTCAATTTCAAATGAAATATTTAATTAACGGACGATACCTCCATTCTACTCCCCTCCTAACTTTTGAAAGGGCTCCGCGGTGCCTTTGGTGAACTGCACGTCTTTAGGAAGATCCGGGAGCTCCAATTTCGTCGTGTTTATCTGGAAATTCTTATCTCCTCGGGCAGACTCCGTGATC
>BQKZ01009329.1:5787-21933 GCA_036244855.1 Temnopleurus reevesii
CACCACCATCACCACCATCATCACCACCTCCACCACCACCACCACTACCACCACCACCTCCATCACCACCGCCACCACAACTGCCACCACCACCACCACCATCACCACTGCCACCACAACTGCCACCACCACCACCACCAACACCACCAACACAATTACAACAACAACAACAACAACAACAACAACAACAACAACAACAACAACAACAACAACAACACCACCAGCAACACCAACACCGCCAACACTACCACCACCACCACCACTACAACAACAACAAAACAACACCACCACCACAATAACAACAACACCAACGACAACAACAACAACAACAACAAAACAACACCACCACCACCAACACTAACACCAACAGCAATACAACAATAACAACAACAACATCATCATCAGTCGCTCAACCTCTTCCGCTGGTGACAAATAGCAGACGGCAATGACGAATGAGAGATGTAGAAATGTAGAAATGGTGAAAACAAATATTATGGTAGATATTATCAGATGTACGGTTAATCACCGGAAGACCCAGTGGTACGGAAAATGGGAAATATCTTTAATTACCGTCTAATTGTGAATATATGAATAAATATATGAATAAATGAATGAATGAATGAATGAATGAATACATAAGCAAATGATTATTGAAATAATTTGGTCCACAATATAATTAATAACCAAATCAGGAATAATAAATGTAAAATATAGACCATTCGACTGTGTTAATTGTTAGTGATTTAGTGAAGACCAAAGTAGCTCAACCTTAATTGTTCTTTCAAGATTAATTCAAAATATCGTCGGTTTAACATTTTGATTGGAAAATAAACGTTCAATGTAGAAAAAAAAATGATAATTGACGAAATGAATACAAAGATAAATAAATTGATGAATACACAATAAGACATGAACATAAATGAATATATAAACAATAAACACAGGAGAGGACCTAACCTGTTTAAAATGTTTAATCACAATAAGAACACATATAAAACAACGAGAACAAGAACAATAAAAAAGAACAAGAACAACAACAACAAGAGCAACATCGATCATTCAACCTCTTCCGCTGGTGACAAGTAACAGACGGTAATGACGAATTGAAGATGTAGAAATGATGAAAGCAAATATTATGGTAGATATTATTAGATGGACGGTTAATCACCGGAAAACCGATTGGCACGGAAGATAGGAATGATCTTACCGTCTAATTATGAATATATGAATACATGAATGAATGAATACATGAATATATGAATGAATGAATGAATGCATGAATGAACGAATACATGAATGAATGATTATTGAAATAATTTGGTTCATAAATTAATGAATAAACGAATCATGGCTATTAAGTATGAAAACATCGACCATCCGACCGCGTTCATTGTTAGTGATTTAGTTTATACTAAAGTTGTTCAACTCTAATTGTCCTTTCAATTTTGAATTAAAATATTGTCGTTTTAACATTTTGATTGGAAAATAAACGTTCAATATAGAGAGAAAAAATTATAATTGACAAAATGAATATAAAGATAAATAAATTGATGAATGTACAATTATAGATATGAAGATACATAAATACATAAAGATAAAATACAGGAGAGGACCTGACCTGTTCGAAATATTTTTCTCACAATAAGAACACATTTAAAACAACGAAAACAAGAACAAGAACGGGAACAACAACAACAACAACAATAGCAACATCAGTCGTTCAACTTCTTCCGCTGGTGACAAATAACAGACGGTAATGACGAATTGAAGACGTAGAAATGATGAAAGCAAATATTATGGTAGATATTATTAGATGTATAGCTAATCACCGGAAAACCCAGTGGCACGGAAGATAGGAACGATCTTTAATTACCACCTAATTGTGAATATATGAATATATGGATCAATTAATGAATGCATATATGAATAAATGAATGAATGAATGCATGAATACACGAATGGTTACTAAAACAATTTGGTTCAAAATGTAATGAATAAACAAATCAGGGAAATAAGTGTAAACATAGAGACCATCCAACTGTGTTCAGTGTTAGTGATTTAGTGAATACCAAAGTTGTTCAAGCTTAATTGTTCTTTCAAGTTTGAACACAAATACTGTCGTTTTTCCTTTGTTGATTGGAAAGTACTTTTAAACGATTAATTAAGAAAAATTTATAACTGACGAAATGAATATAGATATAAATGAATTAATCGACACACAATTTCAGACATGAAGATACATGAATACATAACAATGTAATACAGGAGAGGACCTGACCCGTTTAACATGTATACTCACAATAGGTACACTTAAAAAACAACAAACAAAAACAAGAACGAGAACAACAACAACAACAATAGCAACATCAGTCGTTCAACTTCTTCCGCTGGTGACAAGAACCAGACGGCAATGACGAATGGGTGATGTGGAAATGTAGAAATGATGAAAGCAAATATTATGGTAGATATTATAAGATGTACGGTTAATCACCGGAAAACCCAGTGGCACGGAAGATAGGAACGATCTTTAATTACCATCTAATTATTCCTCTCTACCTTCAGGTTGGGATGGGGGAGGTGGTGCGGAAACGGGAATGTCTCTTGGGGAGTTGGGATATCGCGAAAAAGTGATGTAGAGCTTGCGAGGCATGCGCAATCGCTTGTGAAGACTCAGGCATATATTCGATTTATAGCCGAGTGAGTGACCAGCGTAGTTCTGTATCTGATTATTTACACAGTTTTTTTTTATTAAAGCCAATGATGTATGTATTTATTCATGTATTGATTTATTTATTCACTTATTGATTCATTTAATTATTCATTCATTCATTTATCTATCTATTCATTCACTTATTTATTTATTTACAAGTTTTCCCAGGAATTATTTTGCTCTTCTCAAGAGATTTGATGAGTCGATCACTCAATTTCCTTAAAATCACGTATGCCCCATGCATTCTGCGTAAAATCAAGTGCTTGAAATGTAAATTGTTCTGAAATTAATTCGAAATTAACTAGGAAAACACAATATCATTTATTTATTGCCAAAAGGCATATCCACAAGAGATTGATGTAGACATATATACCTGTGACAGCGAGTGACGTGAAATTGTTTCAAACATATGATACACATTTTCATTCCTAATGATGAAGAATTTGATTCAGTCAACATTAACCCATTGACGACGGGAACATGGTAGTCCCATGCATAAAGCCTTTGGGAACTACAAAATCTTGTAGTAATTTGGTTACAGTATCTTTCTGTATTTTACAAGCTGTAAACAATACAGAAATACGACAAAACATGCAAAAATAAACAAACAAACACAAAATATGATAAAACAGCCGAGGGCAAATTTGTCTGTCCTATAAATTCAACAAGGTTCCAAGAGGACAAAATGATGTATGTGAAAATAGGCACAGCGGATATTTTTTGCAAGGTGCAAGGTCATCATAATATATGAAAAATCTAATGAAATACGCTGGCTCGAGGTTAGCCGAAGTGAGTTTGGGAGAGACGCCCTCAAGTGGCGATGATAACGGCAGTCTGTGTAATTGACTGTGAAAAGTGCAGCTGGTTTGGTCCTAAAGTTTTTACTGACACTGTAACCGAGTTATTATACCTTGCTAAAAAAAATTCTCTAAAAGTACTAGATATTTGCACACATACACATACACACAAACAGGCGCCCACAGTGCCCCCTTCTATGCGCCAAAATGTCTCGTGCTTTAAAAGCACCATAATCTTGGTTCACGACATTCTAGTCTGCTCTCTCACTTCATAACATACCTCCATGCGCATGGTAAACACACAAGCATAAAGACATGCACAAACACACACATACACATACACATACACATACACATACAAACACATACATTGTTACATCTACTCATTACTTCTTCTGAAATCAAGTTTTAACATATTCCAATCTACATTAGAACTGTCTTAGCTTAAAAATATCAATACATTCCTATCTACTTTAGATAGCTATAAGAGCCTCATAAAATATTTTCTAGTGCCCCTTGAATCTTGCTCTCAGTAGTCTAAAGCAGGTACACTTCGTTCGAGCACATCCAATATCAACACACTTATTGGATATGACATCTTCCTTGCACAGTCATGCTTGAATGAACATTTAACAGCTCTTATACAAGGTTTTAATATGGAAGTATAATTATTATCAGGCAGCTGGAAGGTAGATGTGTGAGTCTAAAGGTATATCAAGGGACTGAAGAGCCAGGGAAAATGAGCTCGAGTGCACAAAATGATACTATTCGAGGAGGAAACACATTGATCGATTATACTGTCGGTTTTGTGTTCTTACGCAATGCTCACGAATATTGTATCGTATATTTTGTCATTAGGCATGTTTACTTACTTATAATTATGTTCAAAATCACGCACGTTTATTTCAAACGAACGTATTGACTGGGCCTCTCTTAAACCAGTGAGTATATTGCATACATTATTTGTTGCTATGTGTGGCAAGCCTCTGGAATGCTTTCGGGTCGTTAAGAACAACCTTTGTGTATGGAGAATGCATAAAATAGGCATCTACATGTACCAATAACCCCGCCTATTACTTACTGCAATGGTGGTTGATCTATTTATTCATTTTATTAAATTATATTTTATATAGTATTAATCTTCTATTAATGTTTTTTTCCCCATTTGCAAAATAGGAAATGTGAACGATAGAGACAGTCGAGCACTTCTGCAAAGTATTCAAAAATTCTGAACCTGAATTGAAAGGTTTGAGAGCACACATTCAGCAGAATGAGATTAATGACTAAAATGCCTCTATCAGAATCCCATCGCATCGTGTCGCTCTTTCGGAAACATCACTGCATCAAACAGACAATTTAAAAACAGCGCCATCTCTCCACTTATCATTTGATTCTTGTGGCAAATAACAATGGCAGGAGTTTTTGCAGAAAAAACAACAACATCATTTCAAACAATGTCCCCATATCGAGAGGAAATGAATGTTTAGAGCGTCTGTCTTGTCACCGCGAAGTTGTCAGTTCAAACCTCGCCCGAGTTAAACGTAAAAAGTATCGTTTTTCAAGGTTATTAGTATTTTCCCCACGGTAGATGGAAAGGGAAGTATACAAGTATAAAACTACCAGATGAATTTTTGTCCCATATTGAGAACTTCCCTATATTCAGTACAATAATGAATACTTTATTTGTTGATGTTTTACTATGATTCTACAAAGAAACTCGAAAGATTCTAACTTGACTGCTAAAGAATATTCAGAGCATTAAAGAACTATCAAAGGTTGCACATTTAGTGGGCTGTAACAAAAATTAGAGATACGATTATTAATTGAAAATTAATCGTATCTCATTGGTTTTTTTTTGTCACACACTTCCAATTAACATCTATAGTAAGTTTAATTGCATTGTTTATGTTATATAAGCCCTAGGACAAATTATAGAAATCACAACATTTTATCTAAACTTTTAGTGCTTCATGTGCTACAAAATGAGGATAGTCGTCACC
Source organism: Temnopleurus reevesii (assembly GCA_036244855.1). Classification (NCBI taxonomy): domain Eukaryota; kingdom Metazoa; phylum Echinodermata; class Echinoidea; order Temnopleuroida; family Temnopleuridae; genus Temnopleurus; species Temnopleurus reevesii. Next base: position 11,295 of record BQKZ01009329.1, read on the forward strand.
ATACGAGGCACACAAGCAATCGTTCAGAATTAGCGAAAAGACAATATCTTGCCAACATAGAATATAATAAGAATATAAACAACATGATAAATATCCTTTTTAAATCCTAGCAAACCAAACCCTCACTTTATTACCTCTAACCATTGAACCATGTTTAATTACGACAATGAAAATACCTTGCCCATTTACCCGCTACACGTGTGTAAATTTTGCTCCTTTTACGTACCGCAGCACGCGAATACATGCATTTGCTTACCAAGTATTGCGCGTTAATGGGGAAGGGAGGGGGGGGGGGGGGGCGACATTTATAAATATATATTTTTAAATTCTCCCCCACCAAAAAAGAGATCTTCAAATTCAGTCGGTTAGATGACAAACAAAAACAAAATGGTTCTCACAATACATGTCGTCTATTTTAATTTATGTTTTTTTTATTTTCAATTTATCTAGGGGGTGTCCGCCCGTCCGCACCCTAGCAGCTGGCTTCGCCCCTGGAAGGTGTTTCACGAGAGATAAATAACGGGATTGTACAGAGGTAATTATCATTAAATTTCCCCATCCAGGGAAGCAGGAAACAAAGCGTTTCGGTTCGATACGCATGATTAACCGTGAGACCTTAAAAATTACAAGTCGTCGAACGAAATAATCAACGCGTTCTTCAATTACAGTTTAATTTTTTGGTGAGAGCATAAGTAATATCGGGATGCAGAAATAACTACGAAATAGTAATCTTTGCTTCTCTTTTTAAGATTGTGACAGACTGTATAAAAACATTATGAAATAACTCTTCCCTATTTTGACCAGTGAATGTCCACCCTATCTATTTTGATGTTTTAAGCCTTCACGAACCCCTATTTCTAAACATTTTGTTACTTCTTTCTCAGTCATAATATGTTTTCTACCAAAATAATGTGGTATAATTTCCTTATGTCTGTATTTTTTTTTTATCATTCTTTCCAATTTTTTGTGCAATTCTGTGAACATTAATTTTCTGGTCATTACCAAAACTACATTTTGCGTTTAAACATGGTCATATCCAAATAGCAATATTGTAATGAAATTTGAAATGGATTTCCATTTGATTTTTATTTAGCTAACTCTGTTAGGTAGAAGTGAATGCAGTTGGGTGTACACGAATCAGATATGGGGCCTGTAACATAAAGAGATATAATTGATATTGCAATTCATTGCATCTCTTTGGTACACATTTTGCCATAGACTTACAATTAATATTTATCGCAAGTTTAATTGCATCTTTTATGTTACAGGCCCATGGCCTTACATTAATCGAACGACCCATATATACCATATATCATCATGGGCCTGTAATATAAAATATGAAATAAAACTTCCGATAAATATTAATCGTTAGTCTATAACAAATTGTGCACCATAAAGATACGATTATTTTTTGAATAGCCTAATCGTATCACTATTATATCACCGGCCCCATAAGATGAACTACGCTATAGCAAACCCTCTTTATATTCTTATATCATGATAGAACATAATACAATATTTTGAAACACGACGATCATCCCCAGTCAATCGCTCAAGTGGGGAGGGCAGGCTTAGTGAAAGACGATGTCATAATAATCACTCACATGTTGTTGTGATATGTTCTAAATACTTATTTATAGGCACCCCAACCCTTAATGTGAAGCCTCGTCGGAAGATTCCAACGTGTTTGGTTTTCTCGTTATAGAATCCTGAATACAGTACGATATGCTGATTGACAGGACTTGCAGTGGTTTCATATCTTGGTTAGATGGTGGACCTGGGTGATGTTTCATAAAGCTGTGCGTAGATCTACGCACGACTGTACCGACGACTGGTGATCCTTTGTCGCACTGAATGGTAACTCCTGACGCTGAATCACACCAAAATAAAGGATCACTAGTCGTTCGTACAGTCGTGTGTAGATCTACGCACAACTTTATGAAACACAACCCAGGATGATGTTTTATCAAATCGTTCTTAAAATTACGCACGATTTTAAGAAAGACTGGAGTACGTTAACGAGTGTAATATACGTGGAATTCTCGACCATGCAGCACAAGAAATTATACCAGTCGTGCGTAAAGTCGTTCTTAAAGTCTTTCTAATCTTGGTGAAACACCGCCCTGTGTTATGTTTCATAAAGCTGTGCGTAGATGTACGTACTACTGTACGAACGACTGGTGATCCTTTATCGCAATTACTCCTGTCACTGAATCGCAACGGAGAGAGGATCATCAGTCGTTTGTATGCACAATATTATGAAACATAACCCTGGTATGATTGATTCTGGGTGGTTGAACCTATGCAGGCCCGTAAGTGCGACTTTTTTTTTACATTGAGAGGGTTGGGAGGGGGGCAATATCTGAGTAGATTGGCCTCTTCTCTTGTTAGATTTGCTTAGAAACACGAAAATAGGAGCGTAGTGATGTAGTAGTTCTGACTCTTCCCTCAAAACGGATGGTCTTGGTTCGACTCCCACACATGGCGTTATTTTTCTTCAGCAAGACATTTATCCACATATAAACTTGCTATTGCAGAACCCGATGGGAGATCAGTTTGGGAGCTTTCCCGTTTAATGAAGATATTCGCTATAACGCTGCTGATACAGAAGCAACACCCCCTCCCCAAAAAAACCACACATACACATACATGAAAGGACAAAACAAGCAAAAGGAAAACGTTTCTTGAAAGTTTAGCGAAGTTTTTTAATTTATGATTATTTTTTATTGATCAAAGGGCTCGGTCGATGAAGAAAGTTAGTCATTCATTATTTCTTTATCTACCCTGATATCGTTATTTCTCTTTGAAAAACAGGATGAATCTAATACTTTTCTGACGAAGCAATCATCATCAGAACAGATTTTAACGGCTTTACCAACTTAGATGGTATCAGAGGTCAAAAGGTATAATTTGTATATAACTTGAACATAAACTTATCTCAAATAACTTTATTCAACATGATATTAATTATTATATCCCTTACACTAAGATCGTTGCATTGACAGTGTACAGACGAGAAAAATGAATAGATTTGCTAAGAAAGCCGTTTGCCATTGAATAGTACCATGGAATAGTACCANCGTGCGAATAGTTTTAACCAGAACCTCGAGAGTCATTGTATATTTCTATACTAGTTAAAGAGTTAGAAGCAAATAAAGGTCTCCTTCGCGATCGACGCACGGTGCCTAATCCCGAGGATGGCTCCGAGCGTTGGTAATAAGGTGCGTGCGCGTCTTTTTTGTGAACGTCTCATAGAGGTACCTACGGGTATATACCTCTATGGAACGTTTTTATCTTAAACGTGTGAGATAGTTTTCGTTCAGGTCGTCTTTTGATTTATTATGAGCATTGTTATATTTCTTCAAATTCAGCATTTTACTTAACATATTTTTAATGTCAGGGCATGTTTAGGAGAGTTTTTTTTTTAATATATACTACCAACAAACATTTTTCTTGCATCAGATACCCTTTGAGGTAATAAAAACTTGTAACCGAAACACTGCGAACATTAAGCAAGCTACTTGTAAAAGCAACAACAAAAATGTAAATACAACAAATATGACAAAGCACAAGAAAACGGTCCGTGAAAGTTTAGAGAGTGTTTTGCCTTCATAGTTAGTTTGTATCGGTCAGTGACACACATGGCTAGGTCGTCCAAGAGAGTTGGTCATTATTTCTTAATTTACCCAGATATAGTCTTTTCCTTTTCAACAACCGGATGAAACCTAATTAGTTTATGATGAAATAATCATCATCCAAACAGATTCTAATGGCTTTACCCAACTTAAATGTCCTTAACGAGGTCAATCTAAAAGATTCCATTAGTGATTATATTAAAATACAAATAAAAATGACTTATTTGTTTTAAATGCCAGCAAAATAGATTTGAGTTGACAGAGGGGAGCATTAGTTGGGTGGGTTTTTTGCTCCGGAATAGATTGATTGCTTACATTTTGTAAGCGATGTAGACTCCTCTGTAGTTAAAACCACATGGTTCGTGTTAGTCGTTAGGAATCAGAGCTTTAACCCCTTAATGGTTACATATCAATGTGGAACTAGATAACGAAACATCATATACGTGTGTTCTATGGGATATTTATTATTCCTTTTTATAGTGAAGGTTGAAGGACCAGGGTGAGGTAATCTATTAGATAAAAAGAGGAGATCATTTTCAAGGTTTTCAATGAAAATTATGATAAATTTAGGAATTACTTTGGTTGATGTACAGAAGGACAAAATTGGAATATCATTACTGTTATTGTTCTAATTGTGCTAATGGTGAAGATGATAATAATAACAACAATTATAACAATGATAACAATAATAATGATAATGCTAACAAAAACAGCAATAATAATAATAATAATCGTAATAATGATAATATTAATAATAATAATAACGATAATAATAATGATAATAATGATATCAATAATACAATATAATATTGTTATCGTTGTATTACCATAAATCATCATCACCGCCGTTCCATCATCAGCATCATCAATGCTATTATGGACGCATTGAAATTCATGAAGATTTTCCGAAATAATCAAATCCAGACAGAAAAAGAATAATTAATCTCAAAATACATATCTAACTTTCGCCAGATGGGCTCTATCACAAGCTTAATATTATTAAATCATAAACAATCAAAAGCTGATAAATAAGTATCTACAAGATTGGTAATAAATTGTTCATTGAATGGGTGGTTTAGACTTTGGCGGCACGAGGCCATAAAACCATAATGACATAGACATAGCTATTCTGATACTGGTAAGACACCTATATACTGCCATCGTTCCTGTAAAATTAAAGCAAGGTTGAATGGTGCTTTAATGGTGGTAACTAGTTTTGAAAAAAAAGAGAAATCAAATGTTACTGAAACATTCATGAAACTTATAACTTAGGCATGAACATATTAATACCGAGGCCAAATAGTCTGTAAAGAAAGGGCATTAGATTAGTGAAAATGATTAGAGAATAACTTTTGACCGGATCTAATCTGTGTCTACGGATGATCTTTCCGCTGAATACTTTTTATTTCAATTAGAGCACAAAATTTCAAGGTTGTCTGTAATATGTTTACATTTGCAAATGGATTTCGTTGTCAGGGGAAAATTCCAGAAAAAAAATAATGAGATAATATAATGCTTGGCGACCAATGAGGGCACATCCAAGAAGTTGTACAAAATCAATAAATATTAAAAAAAAAGAAGGAAAATCCTATCAAATATCTTTTTTTTTAATAGATACTGCTATCCGACATTATACTTGCAAGCGTCGTGGTGCAGTGGTTCTGATTCTCGTCTTTCAGGCAGATGTCCGCGGTTCAAGTCCTACCCATGGCGTTAATTTCATTCAGCAAGAAGTTCATCCACACTGTGCTGCACTTTACCCAGGTGAAAAATGGGTACCTGGCAGGAATTTATTCTTTAGAATGCTTGAGCGCCTATAACTGGCTTGCTCTGCAATTATAGCCAGGGTAATAATATGGTACCTAGTATCAAGCGCAGTAGAGTATATGCATATAGTGATTGTGCTACATAAATGTATCTATTATTATTGTTATTATTATTATCATTATCTATGATCAGTCTACCATTTAGCTATGGGCATCCTAAATTCATTGTATCGCAATAATTCTATTGATGTATCACTTTCCTTCTTTGCATATGTAACGTCATTAGTCTAATTTCGCTTATCACTCTGATGTATCACTTATCGAATAACCCAATTGTAGGTAAGGTATAGTAAATTTAAAGCTTGACTCACACTTTTGCGCTTTTAGCCTGAGTCGGCCTAGAGTTTGTGAAAGTTACAAACGCTCCCCGAGCACACAGTATGCGTAGATCAGGCGGTGTAATGACGTTCGGTTTTCGCTCGAGGGGTGTACGCTGAACGTCAGTCTACCGTATGACCTGCGTATTTGTTCGTCAATGGAGTGTTTTTAGTTAAAGAGCTGCATAGGCTGACGCAGGCTCATAACGCAAAAGTGTGAGTCGGCATTCAGTCCGGAAATGTTAATGCTTCCAAATGAAATACGATCAAGATCATGATCAAGGCTAAGGTCATAATTAGGCCTTGCGTCAAGAGTTATATTAGGATTTATCATATAATCCTAGAAGCTACATTTACAATCATACGAATTGAATAAACACAAGGATTTCGTTCAGGTAATGAGATTACCTTGAGCCAATGGCATCTGGGCTGTCTCATACATTTGGTTGATTTCTGCACTTTGTTAATTACTTGTGTCACTCACACCTTTGTATTCGTAGCCAGTGTCTTCCAAGCGATCGGTTCGCTTCGTGAACGCTGAGATACAGGGGATGACGCTTAGTTGACGCCAACACGTGAGTTCGTCGAGAGCTGACCCCTTTAAAGGCCGACTCACACATTGGTGTATGTAGCCTGCGTCGGTCCAGCGTTTTTTTTTTAATTAAAAATGCTCCCTGAGCGCACAGTACACGCTGATCAGACAATGAACTAGTGTTCGGCTTGCGCCCATGGAGCGAACGCCGAAGGTCAGTCAACCGTATGACATGCGTCTTTTGCGTCCAGGGAGCCTTTTTAATTCTGTCACACACACACACAAACACGCTGGACCGACGCAGATTAAAAACGCAAAGGTGTAAGTCACCATTGACGTAGGTAAATCGTCTTGGTTCAGTATGCCTTGCGTTCACAGACCGTGATAAATGTTGGTTATACTCTCAAAGATATTTGTCAGCCTTCAAAACAAGGGCTCCGTAACATACATGTATAGATTTCCAATAAAATCGTACGATTTATATATCAATCGCAAGTCTATGGGAAATCATGTGCTAAAGTTTGCGATTGATCGCAAAAGTGATTGCATTTATTTTATGTTACGGGACCAGATGGATATAAGTAGAACTGTTATTTCTATGATTCGTGCAATTAAAGGTGCAAGGATTTACACATGAACTTATCATAGAAGCAAATATGGAAAGGCTGAACAGAACTTATGCAACATGGCAGTGGCATTGCGTGGTGTATCCACACGATTCAATGATTGAATATTTTCCGCGAACCTTACTTTTAAGGATAGACTTTGTTTGATTAATAGCTTATAATTCAACTCGTGTCAGGCATGCTTAATTGTGCTAAACTGTAAGGTCAATAACTTTTGTGGTTTGGTGGCAAAATCCCGCCTACGGTTTGGAAGATATGTTTAAAATACTTCTATAGTTGGCTCTACGATGTTAGCACCGCGGCTTAAAGCATATAGATAATGTATATCTAACTTCCATTTCCCCTTTGAATACCACTTATCTGAAATGATTAAATACTGATTGTTTATTGTGTACATTTTGTTACACATTCTAAATGAATAAATAACCATAATAATTATACTTGATTTAATCGGGAGACACTACATTATCATGCAAATTATTATGACATCCACGTATTAACGCATTTTATATAACATTGCGACGATTCTATTTTCCGTCAATGCCAGAATCCAATTGAAAAAAACAAAGAGTTTGGAGGTAAACTATGATCATAGGCATATGTGTTTAAATAGATACAGGTTTTACTGAAGTAAAACTTCACACAGTTATATTCGTTTGACTGTCAAATTTTAACGTTTTACCCACAACGCAAAAGTGTTTTTTTTAATATAATAAATAGCAGGATGTCAGAACATATTATGTTCATTTTTTAAATATTTTTACGATCCATTTTTGTTCATCATTCTTTTTCCATTACCATTTAATGGTATATTTGTTTGGCCAAACATTCAACAGACGTTATTCACGTGTCTTTCTAGCCATTCAGGGTGAAATTATATTCCATTAGGTGACAATTCCTTTCCTGCCGATGGCACGTATCAAATAAGAACATTGGAGATCTCGTCTATGTCATTTTCGGGGTCACACATCTTATCATGAAAGGGGAAATGTGCAATGATTGACCGTATAGTTCGTTAAATACACATTTCTTTCTCACATACACCACACATATGATCACACTTTTGACAAATACCAACTTAATAATTTACTCATTAATTCATACGAAACATATGTAAAACATTTCCCTTGGTTTTCCCGGAAATTTCCAGTTCTAAATTGCTCAATGATATGTGGACCGTATTGGTTAATTAGAATGATTGTGCATGGTTAAAACATTATCAATATTTTGGCAATCAATTTTTATTGCGGACAACATATTACCAATTTGTAGCAATTATCTGTCAATATTTTCAGCAGGAGAGACAAGCCTGTTATATAGGCCTACGGATGTATCATATCGTATAGGATTGTATGTTATACAATATTATCCTTGATTTTATCTGAATATGTTCATTTCAATTACACTCAATACAAATTGTTGAAATATGCTTATCTTGGGATTTTGCAGTACACCTCAACTCATAAAACTGATAATAAACCCAACTCGTCTATAATAACATACCCGTTTGATCTTATACATCAGTATGCCGACAAATCTTAACATCTCATTTTTCATGACATCGTGAATGTTACTGACACGAACCATAATGAGACTAAAATCATCATCTATCCAACATGCTTGGAATTAATTCCCATCCTAATTATGGTTCACCCAAAATTAACACTCAAACACCAGACGCAGAAACAATCAATGTGAGCAGAATGGGATTGGGCAAATTATAAACCTTTATCTAAGTCTTCACAATTTGCTCTGACTTTTTTTCAAGATCACAAAAGGAAGTCACCTATATCATGCATATGTTTAATCAGTAAACAGATGCGACAAACATAGTAGGAAAGTAGTAGGGAAGTAAATGTCTTTTGTGGTCATCTAGATATTGCGTGTAAATATTGCGAATGCTTGAAAGGAACTTGTTTACTTTGTCAAGATTCCTTAGCCCTTTTGTTCACAGTGACTGTAATGTTCAGGTCTGGTGAACAAAGTTTGTTGACCCCATTTACTGAAACCCCTGTCAAACTCAATGTTTAGAATGATATGACATATTTCCTTAAAACGTGGTAGATGTATGATGACGAAATTGTAAAAATGCGACTATTTTTGTCTTGTTGGTCCTGATAATCGATACAAAAACATGAAACCCAGATTGCACACAAAATAGGCATAACAGAGAAATAACAAATATTGCAACCGTTTATGTCTTCTCAGGATCAAATCAAATTAAATCATTTTATTTTTTCAGTTCCTTTGATAGTTTAAATAATACAGTCATAGATAATAATGGAAATAACTAATATTACAAAAGCAATGAACAAAATAGAGGCCAGCAAAGAAGGATAAATGCATGGTCAATAATTTTCACATGAAACGCAACCTCATCCCTTAATGTACATCATATCACATGAAACTGTTGAAATCATTTCATGCACGCTTGTTTTTTTTTATTTGAGAAAACCTACAAATGAAATTAAAATATTCCTATTGTTTCCAGTTTTGGCAATGAAACGGGCTTTTGAAAAAATGGCAAAGCTGCATGCTGATGATAAAATGAGTGGAATAAATAGATCTAAGGGGGTGTTGTTCAAAAGTTGCAGTTAAACGGAACGTGCCAATCGAAATTATTGTTTCATACGCATCTTGTTGGATGCACATACTATACTGTGCGCGAATTGAAATGCGCATTACAATTTGCAAAGTTGCAGCTGATTTGCAGTTGATTTTGAACAACACCCTAGTTTGTGATTGTGTGTGTATGTGTGTGTGTGTGTGGGGGGGGGGGGGGGGGGGGGGGGGGGTCATCATCATCTCCGAGGCTCTTTCTATCGAGAAGAAAACATCTGTCGGCTAGCTCCAAGCTTCTTATACAGACCAACCTCCGTTATGTTATGGTTATGATCTAAAGATGATTTACATTACACTATCTTACCCCCTTTTCTTATCGAGATATCCATTGCCGCGGGTGAGCTATGAGACGCTATGATATGCATTTCATCGGAACCTGCTCGATACAGGGTGGGTCATAAAAAAGCAGATCGCCGTCAACAAATACGTGCGTTTATTGGAAAGTAAAGAAGAATAAAAGTAAAATTTTAGGCCTGTGAGAATTATTTCTCATTCATGAACACAAACATCTACAGCATAGTCAACTAAACATATAAAGTAATAAAACGTCCTTAGAATTGAAAAACATTAGATTACAGGGCTAAATTTGTTCATTCTCTGGGGAGGAATAGAGTCACGTAATAAATGACTGTTAAGTGATTATTTTGCATTTTTTTTTAATCTTAGTGACGACTGCTAATGTTTTCGCAATATACAATGGAGTATCATATAAATGAAGTAGGGGTTCTTTGGGCTAAAGTCATTGCGAGATTACTCTGTGGAACAATTTTATCCAAACGCTTCGAATACGGTAGTAGTCTCGTACCAATTCGACCATGATGGCGTTTCATAGAGTTTGTTGCAGTGGTAAGCAGTCATTTTCTGACAGTTACCATGGCAACAGTCAGAGATAAAACCTAATTAAGACTTTCATTGGGTTTAGTCAGCGCTGACAAATATTCGCTGCGACAATCTTCATGGAACACCCTCCAACAATCATCAGCATGATCAGTATTCTTACCCATCCCAAATCTTGAATCAATATTTCTTCGCCTCCTGAATAAAAATACTTCAAAATTAAAACATAAGTCCATGAGTGTTG
>BQKZ01009330.1:0-11407 GCA_036244855.1 Temnopleurus reevesii
AAAAAAAAAGAAAAGGCATGCCAATTTTTATTCCTTAAATAAGTAAAAAAAATGGAACTGCCAGCATTGTTGTTGAAATAGGACTTTTGAGACTTTTGAAAATTTACATTTTTTTGCCTTTAATATGTTCTCACTACATTTCATAAAATACATACCAACCTTTACGGACGCCCCTTTGTTTCTGTTAAATTCGATAGAGATATCAATTCTCATAAAATATTATTTTATATATCTGTGATTTCGACACGATTTTCGTTATATTATCGCAAAGATCCTATGTCAAAGAAAAATTAACATATATCCCCTTCCGAGTGCAGTTTTATTGAAAAGGGATAAATATTTCGTAAAGGTTGGTAGGTATTGTCAATTAATGATTTTCTTTTTACAGGTCGCACGGTGATCCGCAACCAGACTACTGCAGTTCTCTTCTCATAGAATTAGATATATTTTCGAAAAATTAAATAGACTGCCATATCAATGCTCCCTTGCATTGCCTTACGATGGCAGCATTTCCCATTACATGACGTGACGAGTTATTGAATCGTCATACATTTAATTTGTCAAAATATGTCTAGCTCTTTTTCCTCTTATTTCAGCATTTTTGAACAATTATCAAGTTTTAAGAATGTATACAGGTTCGAGGGACTGTGTCCTTTTGGTTGGCATCTACTTCATTATCCGCAAGTGTGTTTTCTTACAGGATGTCATCACGCGATCCTCAAGGGCAGCTACCGCAGCACACTTCCGCAAGCACCATCCATCCTGCACCAGTCATCACCGGCACCGAAACACATCTCTTCCTTTTCAAGGTGCACCAGGAGCGCAGCATGGACTTCCTATGCCGCAGAGAACATTTTCATATGCAGGAGACACGGGCAGACTTCATCACATGCAGCAGGGAGTATCGTTCCTGGTAGGGGGAGAGGTACAGGTCACCCAGTCACCACCTGTCATTCCGGCACCGTATCGAGGTGGCTCTTTCACTTGGTCACTTTATCCCATTTCTTCACTTGCAGGAGTCATTCCTGACGTGACTTGGAAGGGTCTGGGAGGCATCAGAGCAGATCGGTGGTGTGAGGATTGAGTGCGTGTGTGTTTGTTGCTTCTGCTTTCATCCATTCCTTCCCCACTCATACCCAATTCACATTCAGATGTAGTCGAATCGTTCAATCCCCCTAGCGTTTGTCCACATTCTTGCCATACATAAAACCAGGTTATAACAAAGTGTGCCTTTTGGGAGAGACCCTGATTTAGACATCTTTGCCAGCACCTCCTCTTGAGGAAAAAGATGTCTGAAGGGCTTGGCCATTCTTCTCGACTAGATTATTTTACATTGACGTAGCCACTCTGAAATGGTGACAGTCTGGCGACTGAGAATCATTTGAGAGGTGAAGTCAGGTGCACGAAAAGATTGAAAGCTGAAAATGAATAGGAAGCTATCCATTTTAAATGGATGCCCTTCTATTCATTGAATGCTCTCAATTTTTCTGTGTACCTGATTTTATTTCTCATGTGACATCAGTCTCTAGACTCTAAGCACTTCGGAGGGACTCCGTTGATGTAAATAGTCTAGTCAGAATGTTTGCCCAGGTTTTTCAGATGTTCTTCTTCTTTATGGAGTGAGGTAGAGTGTTGGTTGGTTTCTTTCCCGAAAGGCTACATATCCATACCATAAAATCGATTGATTTTCCTAATCATTCAAGAACAAAGATACATGAAAGGTTTCTTTAGTGGTATTCTCGTTTACAGAGCACCCTGGTCCGTTTTCTTTGACCGGATGCTCTGTAAATGAATAGATCATTTCTCAAAACCTACATGTATCGGAACAATGAAGGTACAGGGGAAAGTTCACAATTCCCCCTATTACCTTGGTAACATAACACCAGTCACCATCTAAACTAATACCGCAGGTCCAGCCTATGGACGATAATCTGTCATTGGACCTCATAGTCCTCTTGTACACAACATCAAATATCACCTCTTGGGACTTCACCATCAGTCCTTCTCCGAGGAACATCAAACATCCCCATCTCTTCAAGGACATCACCACCAGTACCTCCCTAAAGGCCGATTAGCAACTGTGCGCTTTCGCCTGAGTCAGCCTAGCCTTTTTGAAAATGAAAACAGCTTCCTGAGCTCACATATACGGGGATCAGACAGTGGACTGCCGATCGGCTTGGGTTCGACGGACTGCAAGCTGAAAGTCAGTCCTTCGTCTGATCCGCGTATTTGTGAGACCAGTGACTGTTTTCAATTTAAAAATGGTTGGGCCGACTCAGGGGCTTATGTCGCAAAGTTATGAGTCGGTCATTAGAGAAGGACTTGTGAGGATATTATTGCAGAGATGGGGCGTTCGGTGTTGGTGTGAGTCGGAATTTAGTTTGATCGAATGTCCGATCTCAGGACTTCATCATCTGTCCTGCTGTTAGCAACATCAAAAGTCCTCTCTCGGGACTTCACCATTTGTCTCCCTCTAAGCAACATCGGATATCCCCTCTCGGAAATTCAACATCAGTCCCACTTTGAGAAACATCAAACATCTCTCGGGACTTCACTATCAGTCCCCCTCTCAGTAACATCGGACATCCTCTCTCGGGACTTCAACATCTGTCCCCCGATGAGGACCATCGAGCATCCTCTGTCGGGACTTGACCATCAGTCCCCCTCTGAGCAACATTGAGCGTCCTCTGTCGGGACTTCATCATCAGTCCCCCTCTGTGGAACATTGAACGTCCTCTCTCGGGACTTCAACATCAGTCCTCAGATGAGGAACATCGAACATCCTCTCTCTGGACTTCATCATCAGTCCCCTCTGAGGAACATCGAACTTCCTCTTTCTGGACTTCACCATCGGTAGCGCTCTAAGGAACATTGAACGTCCTCTCTCGAGACTTGACCATAAGTCCCCCTCTTTGGAAAATCGAACATCCTCTCTTGGGACTTGACCATCAGTCCCCCTCTGAGGAACATCGAACGTCCTCTCTCGGGACTTGACCATCAGTCCCCCTCTGAGGAACATCGAACGTCCTCTCTCCGGACTTCACCATCAGACCCCCTCTTTGGAACATCGAACGTCCTCTATCGGGACTTCACCATCAGTCCCCCTCTGAGGAACATCGAACATACTCTCTTGGGACTTGACCATCAATTCCCCTCTGAGGAACATCGAACGTCGTCTCTCGGGACTTGACCGTCAGTCCCCCTCTGAGAAACATCGAATGTCCTCTCTCGGGACTTGACCATCAGTCCCCCTCTTTGGAACATCAAACGTTCTCTCTCGGGACTTGACCATCATTTCCCCTCTGTGGAACATTGAACTTCCTCTCTCGGGACTTTACCATCAGTCCCCCTCTGAGGAACATCGAACTTCCTTTCTCAGGACTTCACCATCAGTCCCCCTCTGAGGAACATCGAACGTCCTCTCTCGGGACTTGACCATCAGTCCCCCTCTGAGGAACATCGAACCTCCTCTCTCGGGACTTGACCATCAGTCCCCCTCTGTGGAACATCGAATATCCTCTCTCTGGACTTGACCATCATTCCCCTCTTTGGAACATCGAACCTCCTCTCTCGGGACTTGACCATCAGTCCCTTTCTTTTTAACATGAAACGTCCTCTCTCGGCACTTGACCATCTGTCCCCCTCTCAGGAACATCAAACTTCCTCTCTCGAGACTTCGCCTTCGGTCCCCCTCTGTGGAACATCGAACGTCCTCTCTCAGGATTTTGCCATCAGCCCCTCTCAGGAACATTGAGCATCTTTTCTCGGGACTTTACCATCAGCCCCCCTTTCAGGAACATTGTACGCCCTCTTTCGGGACTTCACCCTCAGTTCCCCACTGAGCAACATCGAACATTCTCTCTTGGGACTTGAACTTCAGGCCCCCACTGAGGAACATCAAACATCCTTTCAATGGACTTGACCGTCAGTGACCCTCTGAAGAGCATCAAACATTCTCTCTTATGACTTGGCCATTAGTCCTCCTCTCAGGTACATCAAAACGTCCTCTCCCGGGACCTGACCATCAGTCCCCCTCTGAAGGACATCGAACATCCTCTCTTGGGACTTGAACATCAGTCCCGCTCTAAGGAACAACAAACATTCTCTCTCGGGACTTGACCGCCAGTCCCACTCTCAGGGATATCAACTGTCCTCTCTCGGGACTTCAAAACCAGTTCCCCTCGAAGGAACATCAAACGTCCTCTTTTGGGATTTTATCATCAGTCCTCCTCTCAGGAACATCGAACATTCTCTCTCGGGACTTGACCATTAATCCCCCTTTCAGGAATATTGAACATCTTCTTCCGGGACTTCACCATCGGTCCCCCTCTGTGGAACATCGAACATTCTCTCTAGGGACTTGACCATCAGTCCCCCTATCAGGAATAGCGAGCATCCTCTTCCGGGACTTCCCCATCAGCCCCCCCTCTGAGGAACATCGAACATCCTCTCCCGGGATTTCACCATCAGTCCCCCTCTGAGGAACATCGAACATCTTCTATTGGGACTTCACCATCAGTCCCCCTATGAGGAACATCAAACGGCTCCTCTCGGGACCTTATCATCAGTCCCCTGTAAGCAACATGAAATGCCCCCTTTTGGGACTTTACCATCAGTCCCCTGTAAGCAACATGAATTGCCCCCTTTTGGGACTTTACCATCAGTCCCCTGTAGCAACATGAATTGCCCCCTTTTGGGAGTTTTCCATCAATCCCCTGTAAGCAACATGAAATGCCCCCGTTTGGGACTTTTCCATCAGTCCCCTGTATGCAACATGAAATGTCCCCTTTTGGGACTTTACCACCAGTCCCCTGTAAGCACATGAAATGCCCCCTTTTGGGACTTTACCTTCCCGGACCTGTAAGCAACATGAAATGCCCTCTTTTGGGACTTTACCATCAGTCCCCTGTAAGCAACATAAAATGCCCCCTTTTGGGATTTTTCCATCAGTCCCCTGTAAGCAACATGAATTGCCCCCTTTTGGGACTTTACCATCAGTCCCCTGTAAGCAACATGAAATGCCCTCTTTTGGGACTGTACCATCAATCCCCTGTAAGCAACAAGAAATGTCCCCTTTTGGGACTTTACCACCAGTCCCCTGTAAGCAACATGAAATGCCCCCTTTAGGGACTTTACCATCCCGGACCTGTAAGCAACATGAAATGCCCTCTTTTGGGACTTTACCATTAATCCCCTGTAAACAACATGAAATGCCCTCTTTTGGAACTTTTCCATTGGTCCCCTGTAAGCAAGTACCATCATTCCACTCATGAGCTGCCTCCTAATGGAAAATACCATCATTCCACTCATGAGCTGCCTCCTAATGGAAAATACCCTAATTCCACTCTTGAGCTGCCTCGTAATGGAAAATACCACCATTCCACTCATGAGCTGCCTCCTAATGGAAAATACCATCATTCCACTTATGAGCTGCCTCCTAATGGAAAATACCATCATTCCACTTATGAGCTGCCTCCTAATGGAAAATACCATCATTCCACTTATGAGCTGCCTCCTAATGGAAAATACCATCATTCCACTTATGAGCTGCCTCCTAATGGAAAATACCATCATTCCACTTATGAGCTGCCTCCTAATGGAAAATACCATCATTCCACTTATGAGCTGCCTCCTAATGGAAAATACCATCATTCCACTTATGAGCTGCCTCCTAATGGAAAATACCATCATTCCACATATGAGCTGCCTCCTAATGGAAAATACCATCATTCCACTTTTGAGCTGCCTCCTAATGGAAAATACCATCATTCCACTCATGAGCTGCCTCCTAATGGAAAATACTATCATTCCACTCATGAGCTGCCTCCTAATGGAAAATACCATCATTCCACTCATGAGCTGCCTCCTAATGGAAAATACCATCATTCCACTCATGAGCTGCCTCCTAATGGAAAATACCATCATTCCACTCATGAGCTGCCTCCTAATGGAAAATACCATCATTCCACTCATGAGCTGCCTCCTAATGGAAAATACCATCATTCCACTCATGAGCTGCCTCCTAATGGAAAATACCATCATTCCACTCATGAGCTGCCTCCTAATGGAAAATACCATCATTCCACTCATGAGCTGCCTCCTAATGGAAAATACCATCATTCCACTCATGAGCTGCCTCCTAATGGAAAATACCATCATTCCACTCATGAGCTGCCTCCTAATGGAAAATACCATCATTCCACTCATGAGCTGCCTCCTAATGGAAAATACCATCATTCCACTCATGAGCTGCCTCCTAATGGAAAATACCATCATTCCACTCATGAGCTGCCTCCTAATGGAAAATACCATCATTCCACTCTTGAACTATCTCCTTATGGAAAATACCATCATTCCACTCTTGAGCTATCTCCTTATGGAAAATACAATCATTCCACTCGGGAGCTATCTCCTTATGGAAAATACAATCATATTCCACTCTTGAGCCGCCTAATACCGTTTGTCACGTTTCCTTGCTACTGTCTTGTTCAATGTCTTCTTATTTGAGCAAATAATAGGCAACAAACTTTATAGAATAACTTCATTTGGCAATTAATAATAGGGAATTATCATCTTCTTCAAAAGCTGCTTTAGGTAGCCAATGGAAAATTCAACCATGTGCATTCCGAAATAATAATGAATTAAAGCGTTGAAATTGCACATATCATGGCATTAAATCTAATAGCCTTTTACTTAACTAGAACGTACTAATGCCATAACAGTCTTGTCATAGGCGTAGTATACTGTTGGGTTGATGGGTTATTTTCTTCGGACAATGACTCGCCCCTCTATAACGCGACAAGAACACTCTGTCGTCGCTCCACAGACATACTAGAGGGCGCTTCAAGAATCTGTAATTGGCACAAATTCAATCGATGTCTTCAATTGTTGAAAATAAGATGTCTAAAATCTTGCTTATATACCGGTTTTTATTTGCAAAATATCCCGGTATTTGACGAGCTCAACCCGTTGAATACGAAATGTTCGGTAATTATCATGTTACTACGGAGTTAGAGTTCAACTCTGTTTTTGCATCAGCTGGGATTGAAAACTCATTCGAGTCAAAAGTGACCCGCTTTCCGAGTCACTCTGATTCGTCGAGTAGACTCCATTTGATACCACATTACAAAGAGTGCGCGGACATCTTCCATAGGAAACGAGCGTTCTTAAAGCACCGCACAGAGCGCACAATCAGGTATAGGACTTATACACGGACTCTCGACTTTACGAACTCATATCTCCCAGAATATGTCTTTTCGCTTAAATGCACCTGGTTTTCATACAAATCTAGATTTCAAGCTTGCTCTAGATACCTCATTTGTAGAGTTTTNGCACAAATTCAATCGATGTCTTCAATTGTTGAAAATAAGATGTCTAAAATCTTGCTTATATACCGGTTTTTATTTGCAAAATATCCCGGTATTTGATGAGCTCAACCCGTTGAATACCAAATATTCTGTATTTTATCATACACTCTCATTACTACGGAGTTAAAGTTCAACTCTGTTTTCTCATCAGCTGGGATTTAAAACTCATTCGAGTCAAAAGTGACCCGCTTTCCGAGTCACTCTGATTCGTCGAGTAGACTCCATTTGATTCCACCTTTCCGAGTCAAAACAACTTGTCAATGTGAGTCACTTCAATTTGAATTTCGATCTCCAGAGTCAAACTCGGAAGTCGCTTGAGCTAGAATTCAAAATCATTCTAGTTAAAATGACCCGCTTTCTGAGTCACTTTGATTCTTGTTGAATAGGTTCTCATTTGATATCATAATACCTTTCCGAGTCAAAACGGCTTGTCTCGAGTCACTGGAGTTTGAATTGCCATCTACGGAATCAAAATCATTCTAGTCAAAGCGACCCACTTTCCGACCATTGCCGAGTCACTTTGATTTGTGCGCTACACAAGGAGCCAATTGATAACATCACAGCTTTCTGAGTCAAAGCGACTCGCGAATCTTTTCGAGTCGGAATAGAGCTGGCTCTCAACTGACGCTGCTCCGAGTCAAATTTAACTCGCAGAATTAGGAGTGGAGGTAATATCTAGGAAATACCATCAACATAATTATTGCGAACTGTTTAATGATAGCACCAACTTAACAAACCTATTGTAGCAGATTAGCTAATATTGCCTCTTAACGAAGATCAATCTCAACTTTTTATTTTATTCTCACATTTCAAAAGGATTATTAGGGCTAAATTAAAGTAGAGGATTAAAATTGAAATTTTAAAATTGATTCGAAAAAGTACAAACAAAAACTTTGGGAAATGTTTTTTTTTTTTCGTGGTTTCTTTTTATTCAATTGACCAAGTTCTACCAAAATTCTAAAATTGGGATAGGTAAAAAATTATAAGTTAGGGCTCAAATCGATCGAAAAATCAGGCTTAGTAATTCGGGAATGATCTACCTGTTTATACACTGTGATCATTGTGGTTACACCGAGTGTGCTCTTCTTGCTTCCAACATCTTTAGCACAAGCACTTTTGTAACACCGGAAGTGCTTTAGCAACATCTAAGAATTAGCACCTTGGAAGCACCCAGGCCATGATACGACCAATCTTCACCAAACCCGCCATACTTTGCTCCAAACGACTCCAACTGTATGCAGGGCCGGAAACCCTCGTACTTACACCTAACACCCGAATAACATATTACACCTTCGCAGCTGGTAAACTTATGGAAAAGGAGTAGCATTATAATAACAGCACTTCAACCAAACACCTGTTTGGAAACAAAATTCACATTTGCCTTCATTGGCATGTTGTATGCACTGTTTATAACTAAGTGATATGATATTTTGTTTATGGTACAAATATTATTCACCATGCAGGGAAGTATGCCTTTGCTAAGGTGCTATATCAACTGGGATTATTATCATAATTATTTGATTATATGAATATGATGTATTAGTCGGGTGTTATCGAGAATCTGAAATAAAATTGAATATCAAACTATGGATGAAGTGAAAATGGAAAAAATCCAAATATCAGAAATCTTATCTAGTGGAATCAATATCCATATCTTCTAAAAATAACAAAAAAAATTATCTGCTTGCTTCCAAAATTCTGAATATGAGTAGTATATACTTATCGTAGTAATATATTGAATCAATATTATGATATCTTTATGGCGTCGACAGCTAAAATACAATAAAATCAAATAAAAACACGCTTCGTGGTTCCAGAGTTTTATTTCAAGTGATAAAGAGAATGCACTTTGTTATAATAATAATAATAATGATAATAATAATAATAATAAAAAAATAATAATAATAATGATAATAATAATAATAATACTTATATAGCGCAGAAACTATATTAATATATTTTTTACTGCGCTAAAAAATACTCCTATTTAAGTAAAGACATGAGTGGTAAAGTAGACTTATTACAATGGCGTGTCAAAAAGATATGTTTTAAGCTTTGATTTGAATGCGTTTAGTGAGGATGCATTTCGTAATTTATTCCAGAGTTTGGGCGCTGCACATGCAAATGCTCTATCTCCTAGAGTGACTTTTGTTTTACGAGTTGATTGTAACAATAGGGTGTCTTGTGAGCTGCGAAGATTGTGCGTATGGTTGTGTGATTTGAATTTCAAGAGTTCTACAATATAACTTGGGGCTTGACCAACATGAGCTTTGTATCCGATCAAAAGTATCTTAAAAGAGATTCTATGACGTACTGGCGTATTGAGTTACACTGTTACTTGTTCGTATGTATGAGTATCTAGCAGGGACCCGTAACTGAGAACAGGGGTGTGCGGCGGAAGCAGCCCCTCTATTTTTGTAAGAAATGCGTGAAACCCGACACAGTTAGGAAAAGATGCAAGTTTGCACCTTACAACAGTGGGAAAACCCTTTGGATGTAATATTACATTTTCAGGCGTAATATTGCTCCTTTTCCTAAATGTGCAAGAGGTTACAGAATAATTTAAAAGTTCGACAGTTGAACGGTTCGCACCCACGTACGTCAAGAATGATCCCTTCATTCCAAATTAACCGCTCTACCGACTGAGCTCCTCGCCGCTTTGATCCATCGCACTATGCCTCAGATCGCTCTTAAACCGGCAAAAATTGTTTAGTCTATGAATAATGACATATTTCATATCGAAGTAGGGGTTTTCGGGGTCAAGGAATTCATTTCTGATGTTATTTTCAAGTTTTGACTACTCCAGCTATTATTAGACCCGCTTAATTTGTTCCATACCTTGAATCATTCTAATTAATGTTTTTAATGCAAGAGAGCAGTGCAGTAAATACTATTTATGCCTATAAGAAAAATATTGCTTTGCTTAAAAGCATGATATCAGACGAACAGATTAAAAAAAGTTTTAATTTATTCGACAAGAAAAAGGAAAGTTATGCATATTTTATTTATAATTATTAAACAGAGGTTTTCACAAATTACTGTACTGTATTTGGCGACCTAATGTCAGTAAACTTACAATTACTTATTGTTTTAAGAATGAAATTTACTCCATGAATGTTTTTTTTTAATCTTCAAAAGGTTGAATCAATAAATGTATCTAACCCATATCCATGAAAATAAACTTTTCTTTTTGCGTGAAACATTGAAAGGTGGTTAAAACAATGAACAATAAGATATATAATAAACTGCTTGCAGATAAGTTATAATACATACGTCATATCACGTGTCCCGTTGTTGCCAATTGGCATGATAAACAGTTGTTAAAACATGAAGTTGAAGTCGTGTTTAATGTCGAAACGGATGGGTTTTTAAGTATAGGATTTTTCGGCCAAATTCACAGGATTTTCACTTGAATCAATGGTTTCTTGCATTTGAATTAGCGTAGATCGTTTTTGCCGTGCAAATTGTCATTCATTTTTTAATTTTTTTCATCTCATTTGCGACGTTTGTCGAATATTTGTGGGGTCTTATCATTCGATTGAGAAACGAGTGAGTTAGCATTCAAAATAGTCAGTGATCATCGGAGCGTCATTTCTATATAGCTTTTAAATTTAGCGGCTGGAATTCTTTTTCTGAAAGATATCATTCAAGTTAAGAATGCAGGGGAATGATACAGGGGAATGCATTGTAAGTGTCTTACAATATAGGGAAATGTTCAGAAAATTAGCTTCTTTGTACAATTTTGGACCGACAGCAGATTGATGGCTAAAGACTCATGTTCCAAGCCCCATGCACTCATGTTATGAAACCCTTTCCTTCCCCGTCACTCACGATGAAAATAAATCAGATGAATAACAATATAAACAGATGTATACATCATTTTCATTACTTTCATTTTATGTGCTTAGACTAATTGATAACTATAAGATTAATCTCATTCTTAAGTTGATCATCATTGGAAGTCCTTGCATTGATCAACCATTGTATGGCATGAATTCATACGAAAAATAAAGAGAGAAGTAAATTGATCAAAGATTGTA
>BQKZ01009331.1:0-22949 GCA_036244855.1 Temnopleurus reevesii
ATCATCTGCATCATATGAAAAAGATTTCCATAGTTTCAGGTCTGCGGGGAAACAAGAGTATTGACAAAAATGATAGAAAATTTATCAAAATGATTGATTAATGTGAGAGCAGTATACCTTTAGTTAGCTAAAATTTTATATCTTTATGTAATAAAAAAAGGGAAACCAACCCCTGGAATTATCGTGCTCTTAATGAATGAAAAAAAATCAGATGAACAAACTCTGAAAATTTGAGCAAAATCAGACAACCAGTTCAAAAGTTATGAATTTTCAAAGTCACAGAGATATGACGATCCCTACCGCTCATGGGGATCTGTGCGATCTGCAAATTCGACGGAATCTGTGACGTCATATCGGACAACTCCTCATTCACCCTCTAAACAAAATATCACATTTTCTCCTTTTTATCGGAAAAATAAAAAAAACTCCAATTTTCGGTTGGGGTATAGCCTTTCTGTATTGATTCTGCATGTATTTTGAGAAGAATCATGTTACAACCTTACTCTAAACTTTACATGAACCCATTTTTTTTTAAATTCTATGTACAAAGTGAATGAGGAGTTGTCCGACATGACGTCACAGATTCAGTTGGTGTTGCCAGTCGCACGGATCCCCGTGAGCGGCAGTGATTGTCAAATCTCTGTGACTCTACAAATCCATAATTTTTTAACGGGTTGTCCGATTTTAATCAAATTTTCAGAGTTTATTCATCTGATTTTTCTTCATTCAATGAGAGTACGTTAATTCCAGGGGTTGGTTCCCCTGTAACTTAAAAGCTTGTTTTAAAAAAATATTATATGCACACGTATGATCAAAGCAAAAATAAGAATAAAGGCATGTAGCGCAGATAAAGTGCAAATTATGTTAATTATATTGAATTAATTTGTTGAGGTAGAATAATTTATCAAAATTTATTTATTTACCTCACAACCATGAATTATGTTTATGACTCAAACAAATGAATTTATACTGTTAACATGAATTTCAACAAAAGCAAACAACATTTAATGAATTATTTGTCTATTACATTAATTTCAACCCACACACAATATTATGTAATTTTTTTCTTGAAGTTTGAAGCAAGGTTTTTAACAACAATGCCATGCTGTTTTCATAACGTATATCTTTACAAAAAAAAATCAACCAAAAATATCAAATTATATGATATCACACAATACAACAACTCAAAAAACAACTTAACTCGTAAATCATATTATTTCTCTCTTTATCAACACATTCATCATCACACAATACAAAACAATAGCCAAGCATACAGCCACATCCACTGGCATTCCCCCTGCATTCATTCAATAAATTTGTTCAATATAACCCGGGTCGATTTATGACAGCGCGTAACGATGGGCACAGTGAAATACTATCCACTCCTCTGCACAGAGAACCCCTCTCGATTCAAAACAAATTGATCTCAATATATTGCTTTTTATATACTCCAAGAGAGGCAGTGTTTAGCGAATTCACTGAATTTCAGACCTTATCATATGATAGTGAGTTGTAATTTCACATTTTGAAGGATTATTGTACACACATCTATAGGCATCCTAATTAGCGCAAAATTTGTTTAAAAGAAAATCAGCAAGAATTTCAACTTATACAGTACTGTGGCTGTGCGTTTACACAAAAAAAACTAAAACTTGGCTACCAATATATGTTTTGTTAACATAGTTTTTCATCAATTGTTTCAATGCTATATATTGGGAAATATCTGCCACTTGAAAACTGACATGACTCTATATGTCTTATTTAAATATTTCCATCAGATATTAAAGAAAAAAACTGCAAAGCGGTTGGAACTCTTTCAGGTAAATCAAAAGATAAATCAGATGAATGTTATGAACATGTACAATGTCTTGTTAAAAATGGCAATAAACGGATTTGACATATTCCAAAATTGTACACTTTACAGCATCAATAAAAGCTTGGCCAAAACTTGGCAACTATTCCTCCAGTGCTATTGCTTATCCAATTATCCAGCACTTTTATCTTTATGCTTTCATTTCTCATTGCAGTGTAACAAAAATGCCCACATATTCCGAGGTCAGTACTTAAAATGAAGCCACCAAATCTTTGGTAAATAATTGTTTGATCTAAAGCTGCTAACCATATTGCTCAAGAACTAATCTTGTTTCCTTGCGTAGCTTTGAATCTTGGATTTCAAGAAACCCTATTCACCCGTCCATCATCAAGTTACCGGTAAAAGCCATTTTTCATCGCCACGGCTCTAACACCACTCTGAAATTCATTTTTCAGCCATCCAACACCGTAGCCATAGGCTTGCATTCTAAACCGATGTTTATAAATCAGTGTGAGCCTCTGGGCACACAAAGGCAAGATTGAATCTCCCTCCTCTCTTGAATTCATTTTNCCTTTTCCCATCAAGATTCAGGGGTTATTTTTATGACATAATTGTTTACCCAAATTTTGTTACGTCTCCCATTTAACTTGTTCACACATTGCAACCAATACAGTCATTACTTTACGAGGGGGCTGGACAGCAAACATGCGAACTAAAATGTATTCCTTCATATGGGTGGTACTAAGGTCTATATTCGTAGATTTAGAAAGGAGACACCATACAACAATACATCGCATCTGTCACCCCTGGATAACAATTAATCATCCACATGACTCCCATTTCCAATAAAAGATTGCTTTGGTACACAGTGATACACCCATCAAACTGTACATGTAAGGTCTATTCAATTTCTTTTCTATTGTAAATAAAGGAATGAACGTTGCCCATGTAAAACAGGTGGATGCACAATGGTACTTATACATGAACAAAGACCAAAATCAATAGAAATTGGTGAATGATAACTCTTTACTATTTCTAGTAAGCGATGAATATAATTTAAGGTTGGCATCCCATTGATTAAAAAATCTCAAGAGGCTGTATATTAGACAGAAACAAGGTGCCCCGTAACATGAAGGTCTGCTATTAATCGTGGCAGAGAAATTCTGATTGGTTTTGGGCATTGTATTGTAGATTATGCAAAAAAAAATTGATTGGCTATTATCCTAGATGATAAATTTTAGTCAGGGGCCAGCGATAGGAGAAAGTAGGCCCCCTTCCCCACAGATACGCCATCATTCTCTGTCTTGTATCCATTCAAGGCAAGGAGAGTTCTAAGGCAAGGAGAGTTCTAAGTCAAGATCAGTATCAATTTCAAATTGAGCTGCTATTGTATTACAGGTGTTAAAAGGTAATGAGATTTAAGCAAGGCCAATTGCTGCTTTATGCCAATTGACCTCTATACAGGAAATGACCAAAATCATATTTCTGCTCAATCTTTCTCTCTTTTTTCTGAATTGGAATTTATTGCTCTACAACCTAATATTTTAGACATACATACTTTTTGGTGATATAAAATTAATTTTGGCACAGTAGTGGGTTAACATGATTTGATCAGATGTATACATCAAGTGTATAATGGTATTTTATTTAAAGTTGTAAAATGTATTCCACATTAATTATAATGGAATAATTGGACAGAAATTTGCCTGGTTGCGATCTACACCTAAAATGCCTTTATAATCAACTTTGATTGTGGGCATATACGAAAAGACAAGAGAAAATATAGAAATCTGCCTGCAAGAACATGTTTGAAAAATGAACAATAGTTTGCCAATCATGAAAAGTCAAGATTCAACACTCTATTCCCGTATCCGCTTGCAACATTAACCGAGTATCAAATGTTGCATACATAAAAGTATGCAAATTCAGAACAAAGTAATATGAATCTATTTAGCAAATTTGAAGTTAATGCAATGCAGATTCAAAGTCATCATCATTCATTCAAAACAGAGGGAGGTATCCCAACACATGTAATAGCAACATACCTCTCTCTGTCACTGGTGCACTGTGGCTTCCTGAAGGATGAGGCTCATCCTCTCTGTTCCCTCGCACCCTCCCAGGGTAGGTGTTAAGAGATACTCTTTTCAGTTTGTCCAGGTGGATTTGACGGTAAGAGCCACTTGAAACTGAACCTGTATAATGACATTAATATGATATTTTGAAAAACATGCTAAATTTCAAGCTCTGATACCCAAAAATTGATTTAATGCAATGAATCTGGAAAAAGGGGAATTAATTATCTACAAGCTTGTAACAGGAAACAAGATGTTTGCACAAAGGTGCAAAATCAGACAAAGCAGACCCCTTGGACTGTTGGTGAGCTGACCAGCAAAAGAAAGGTTCAATTCCCTCTTTGAAATGAACTCTTTTTTTTTTTTTGTAGAGGACCTTTATACGCAGATATAGACCCTTTTCTCTTATAGTGTTTTCACCTTTTTGTTTTTAGCTTTTACATTCCCCTATGATACCTTTGAAGTGATAATAGTACTCTATTTGTCACATAAATACTTTACTCTAATGTAAATTCACAAAACAAACATGAAAATATAAAGTTGACATTTTTTCCCAGAAAAGATTGTGTTCTTTTTTTAATTTTCATGTTTGAAAAATCTTGTTGGGCTTGGAAAGAATTGGCATTGGATATTTCAACTTTTCCAATAAAAGAAAATATTTTATTTCAGTCCTTGACAAAATCATAAGGAAGTGGTTACAAGAAAAATCAATTATGGAATATGTATGAAATGAATGGGAAAGTTTGAAATATTAAATGATGATCATGACCATCACAGCATTATCACGCAGAATTCATATTTAAGTCTATGAATAGGAAACTCTTGATTTATCTACTGAATTCTAGTATCTCAATATGACAGATTATGATGAATGGGAACATCAATAATTCATATCAACTACAATTTTGGACAGGTTTATAGTCCAAGGCATGAATATATTCATGACGTTTATTTGCAAAGTAAACATGCAATCCCCGTATATACTGGATTCACTGGAGTATATGGGCCAAGTAATAACACCTAATTATATTAGGAGGAATTAATATAGTTAATATATATTCTAATACCGGTAATGCAAACTGTGCATGCATGTCTTAGTGGATGAATGAACAAGTGAACAAAATCCGCAAGTATGAGTATAAAGAAAATAATAGGGGTAAATATTGCTTTTATAAACCCGCCATGTTTATTAGGTCTGTTCTCCTGTATCTAAACTCTATGAATGATTGCGAATATTGTGAACTGTTTCACCACATCGTTCTTAAAATTATGCGAGACTTCGTGAAAGATTGGAATATGTTAACAAGTAATACACGTAAGATTCTCGATCATTCAGCACAAGAACTGATTCCAGTCTTGCGTAAAGTCTTTAACGTTTTTTGTAACTTGGTGAAACATCGCCCTGGGCATTGTTTTACAAAGTCATTCTTTAAATTAACAATGTCTTTAAGAACAACTGGTATTAATTGTAGCACTGAATCCAATAATTTACACTGTATTACAGCAATAGACCACTTTCGAAAAATTATTCAGATTTTATGCACACACCTTTGACAAACGCACAATTACAAACTTTTTGTTCACCTGGTATAAAATAATTTGATTTCAATGGAAGAAATGTGAATAGCATGCAGTAGTTGTTGCTAGGATAGTCAAGCTACAACGTTTGTCCAACGTAGCAATGTAAATGTATGCAAATAGCATTCTGATTATTATACTCTCATTGTCTTTTAACAGGTGTATACATAGTTCATCTTAGGGCAAATGTGAATAAATTTGAATACATTACAAAAGTGGTCAATAGGCGGGTTTACTAATAGATGCAAATCTTATGCATACCTCTAACACAAAGGTTGTTCTTGACAACCATAAAGCTTGCCCGAGGCTTGCCCGAAATAGCAACAAGTAATGTATACAAACTGGATTCCGATTATTGTAGCCTTATTGTTATCAACCGGTCTATGGAATACCGCGTAACTACGTTAACGCACATAAATTTGAATATATAAGTAAACCCGCCTATTCAAGAAGAACCCTTTTTTGATTAGCTGAATACAGACATAAATTTGATATGATTGAGGATTAATACCTTGATCAGATCCATGATCAACGTTGTTATGACTGCGCCTTGCCTGAGCATTGTCCCACACTTCTTCACCTCCATCCCATGTATTACTTGCTTTGATTGGCGGGCGACGAAGTCCAGGCTCCTCACGTTTCTAAAGAAAACACAAAGAAAAAAATGAAATACTTGTACGAGGCGTCGTGGCGTAGTGCTTCTGACTCTCGCCTTTCAACCCGAGGGTCGTAGGTTCGAATCCCATCAATGGCGTAAATTTCCTTCAGCAAGATATTCGTCCCCATTATGCTGCACTCAACCCAGGTGAGATGAATGGGTACCGGTAGAAAAAAATACCTTAAATGCAGTGAGCGCCAAATGGTAGCCATGCTATAGCCGGGTAATGATGCACAGAGTGCTTAGAAACACTTCGTATTAAGCGCTATATAAATGTTGTGTATTATTATTATTACTATTCTTATTATTATTATTATCATTATTACGATCATTCTCTCCAACTGATTATCAAGATCCTGATACTCTCAAACGTTTGCAAACGCGCTGAGTAAAGGTTGAAGTTTGACATAAATCCAAAGTCCATTGCTTGACGTAACACTAATGTCAAAACACGTAGCCTAATCAGAAAATCTGGGGGTGAATGCCATGAAAAACAAGACGTACAATATAGGCCTAAGAAGAATTTGCAATTTTCTCCAATCATTTTGTTTCAATGGGTGCACAATAGTTTTAATAGATGCAATTTATATAGCGCACGTATCAACTCTGCTGAGTGCTCAAGACGCTTTCAAGTTTTGTTCTCTAAACAAAAACACACAATATGCTGTCAATGGGAATATTTTGAACAGTTTGGAATATTGTAAACAAACAAATTTCAATCTGAGAAAAAGATGCCAAGCCACAATATTTTATTAACAGCTTTTCAGACTTTGTTTATATAAAAGGGTTAAGGTAGTATGAAGAAGAGCATCATATTCTATGACATATTGAATTACTCAAATAAAACAGATTTATTTTATCTAGTGTCTTCCACATTTCTTTGGAACAAGTATTGGAATGCCTGTAACATAAAGATGCTAGAAGCAATCGTTAATTAGTCTCATCAACCCTGACGCTTGCACGAAGGCATGTAAGAATCAAGGTGAGAGCTCTCATCTAATACCAGCTAGCCCATATATCAGGTTAGATTATGATCAATAATTTCAATAGCCTTCTACTCCAATATCCCAATTCAACCTTCAACTTCAGCATACCAATTCAGAGAAGGGCAAAGTATGTGAGCAGATAGCCTTGTCGGAATAGATTATCATGAATTCTTCATCATAATAGTCTAAATAGCTACGGTAATGAGTTGGATAAAAGTAGCCTCTTTCCGGTTGATCATTTTACGTCCCTTCTGTGCTGCTAATTGGTTTTGTTTTATAATTGCCTGTCTAAATAAGCTGATTCTGGTTGGAATCTAACTTCTAACTCAATATCCATTCTGACTAAATCACTTTCGATTCTGCTGATTCTTACATTTTGAGATATATACATGCTTCTATCATCATTTATTCCCAATCTTACCACTTCTGTTCAACTCCGCCAAGAGTTTTTTTCCTTTCACTTTGTAGAAATACAACTAATATTTCTATAAAATACTATACCGATCTTCTTTTCCTGTCAAAAACCTACAACTTTAATATAGGGATTAAAAACATCATGTGTTTCACTTGGTCCTCTTTAACACATTTCTATAAGTAAAACTCATGCCCCCCCCCCCCTAAAATATTGTGCGGCGGCCTACGAATGACATTTCGGAAAATTTATATCTGTCAGTCCGAGAAGGAATTGATTCATTTTACTCTTTTTTTTTCAATTTTGGAAGACAATTGATGTAGACAATAAGATTAACAAGGGAATACAATTTTTAACAAAAATAACTTTTCAGGTTGTATTTAAATTTTTCATCTAAAAGTAATTTATCTGTAGTTTTCTTCAAAATCAATCTAAGTATTGTGGAGGGCAACCGCATTTCTTCTTTTTGGGGGGGGGGGGGGGGTATTCAGTTAGTCACAGCTACAGTATACATGTAGAACCATGGATTAATAAATCCATGCTAGAACCATCAAATATTTCCCCATAGCTTCATTATATAGGAGATCGCCTCAATGCACAGACAAACGCAACAAGCTGCAGTGCTAGTGGCAGTGCTCAATCAACTGCTTACTCTTGGTCATATGCTTGCAAACCATTTCCCCTCACGGCACTAGGCCCTGGGCACAGGACCAAAAGTCAAACTTCATTACTTCAATGCTGAATAAAAGCAAGGGATGTTATCTCCACACGATATCAAACTGCCCTCGGCAAGACTTCAATATAAATGTATAGATAGAGTTCAATTAGGTTGAAGTCTGCCTCCAGATGTAGGCCAATTAAGTGAATACATGAAATGACTGAAGGGCTAGTCTAACATTTACGCAGAAGCCTGGGCGCACTTCAGCGATGCGATTTGGTTACCCACAGCTCTACAAATTTTCTCATTAAACTTGGCAACCATTGCCTAAACTTTTAAGGAGAATTTCAAGTGCTATGCAATATGAAAGCAATGATTAACAGTTTATTTAAAATTCTGTGGGCAGAAAAAGTAAATTAGAGACTTGATCGAGAGTTTGCATTTGTCAAAACAAACCTTCACAACAATTCATAAGTGGAGATGTATGAAGTAATAATATTATTATTCAATATCATATATCACAAGTTTGCATTAATTTTTCTTCCAAATTTCTGAGCAGCAGAGTTCATTATTGTATGAATGTATTTTTCTACTACTTGAATCAAGGATTCCTCGCTTGAATACTGCAACCCTTACATGAAACTATGTGTTTTTATCAATATTTTTAGGCATAATTTTCCAACAGATTAAAAAAATTGGGTTAGGAAAAAGGTGGAAGGTATGTTCTGTAGACACTTCTTAAAATAGACCTATTTCCAAATCAGTTCGTTGCTTGAGATGCAGTTTGTTTGAACATAGTCTTCATAAGCTGTGATAACATTGTTAATCTTCAATTATCTCCAATGTATACTTCACACAGCAAATTCTATCCCCGGTAAAAAAAAAAATTCCCTAAATACCATCAAGATAATTCACAGCCAAAACAAGTGATAGGAGCAATCACATGACGGTTGTACTCAATACAGCGAATTGTTCAAATTGTTCAAAACATTGTGTGAGGATCATGGTAACAATTTTCTGATGATATCCATGGATCATCAGGGCGCTACAAACCCACTTGCTCGAATGCCCAGGAACCAAAATTGAGCCATTGGGCAAGTAAATAACATTGTCACTTGCCCGAAAGGACATAATAGTTCTGAGTTTGGGCCATTAATTTGAGAAGCCACTTGTGCTGTCGGGCAAGTGGTGCAAAAAATTCTTGTAGCACCCTGGATCATGATCTAAATCACACTTTTAAGTGTAATTATTTGGAAATAGCACCCTGACGATCATAGCGTGAACAGTCTGGTGATTTCAACATTCATGCAGTGTATAAGCTAACAAATATTTTTTTGTAATTTTATTTTCATGAATTTAGCTGTCTTGATGCACATTCATATGCACTAATTAACACTGTCAAAATCATGAAGATGAAATAACACACCAATGTGTCAAACTGGTCTGAAAAATGAAAATATCTGTACATTAATACATGTATATTGGTTTACATTTAGTCTCTAACAATCATGTGCATTCTGTCACACGAGTATACATGTGTGCAGCGATTGTTTTCTATCAGGCGATCGTTGTAGTTCTTGGTTGTTTGCTGTACGATTTTTTTTTTTTTTTTACATTTGCCAACATTTTGTTGACTTTGATTCACTTTATTTTTACAGCGTGGACATGTGCAGTGGGTTCCTACCAGTCCTCAAGGCTCCAAATCTAAACAGAGATTTGAATCACCTCTATAATGCAGCCATTGCCTGAATTATATCAATGTTTAAAACACTTGGGGGTGTTGTTCAAAATCAACTGCAAATCAACTGCAACTTTGCACATTGTAACGCACATTTTCATTCGCGCACGGGATGCGCATTTAACAAAACGGGCGTGGAACAATGATTTTGATTGGTGCGTTCCGATCAACTGCAACTTGCGATCAATTGCAACTTTTGAACAACACCCCCTTAGATTTTGTAGTTCAAATACCCTTAGAAGTGGAAAACTAGTTAGACCTTTGGCATGTTCAAGATGGATTTTAGCACAGATTGCCAAGAAAGGTCGTCATTAGGTTTGACAGATCACCAGGCATAATGTTAATGAGACTTGTAATCATGCATATGAATCTTTGAAGTCATTTATATTTAGAATTAATAAAGCTGTAGTGTGTTGGGGTTTTTTTCACATGCAGTACTTTATAAGCATTCTCCTAAATCATGCTGTATAAATCTGGAATATGTGCATTCAAAGTGTACTTAGTTTCACTTTAAAGGGGAATTCCACTCAATAAATCGGCTTATTCCAAAAGGTATAATATGTATATAATGATTCGAATATGCAATTTAATGTATAAGTACAACATTCAGAGTTAAATTACCATTATCTGAGCCAATGTATCGTCTGCTAACATTAGCAGGGCGCTGCCATTTTCTTATTGGTACCAGAAAGTATTTTTGTTCCCTAATCAAAGCTGTCTTGATCGGTAATGAAATAATTTAAAATTTGAGAAAAAATGTGATATGTATGTGAATATATATTTTATTATTTAACACTGGTCTATTGTTCTTTAAAAATTCATTTTTGTGCATTGAAATTCCTTTTTCTTGGCAAACATGACGTACAACATGGAGTAATGACGTATGACATGGTGTATGACATGAAGCTTCTTCATAACAAAACAAATGAAAGAAAGGAATCTGTTTTATCGGTTGGCTATTCCAACCATTGTATGTGACTTTCTATAGATTTATACAATCAGATGAAGACCAGAACAAAAAAAAGAATCTGCAGTACAGATTGGCCTTTTAAATTCATGTACATTCGTGTTCATATAGGGTCTTTGGCAAAACGTTACGTTTTCACATATATTCAAACAATAGAATACAATAACTGGAAGGCTTGCTGAATAAAGGAAATTCTGTTATGCCAGGCAAGCCTACTAAAAAGCAAATTTGTTTAGTATAAACAGATGATTTGAAAACTGAATTGTTTATTATAAGTTTGAGTAAAATATTGGACACCTATCACATATTTTTTCCAACATAACGTATTTCATTCGCCAAAGATTGAACTATTTTAAGGTTTCATGAATATTTCCCTTGCCATTGAGAATTACATCAATGGATCTCGTCAAAATATCTGTCCTGAACAAAATGGCAGCCCCCTTGTAATGTGATAGCAGACGAAAACCTGTTCTAAAATATCGGGAAATTTACGCTTTTCTGAATGTATTGTAGAGTTTGATCCAGTCCAATAAGTAGAGGTATGTGACACCTTTCTTATAGGTGTATATCATCATCTAAGGTTAGTTGCTTTGCACATATCTGTTTGATGAAGAGTTGTTAAAGAAGTAGGCAAACATTTTATTCAATGGGCAAAATAGGTTACATGAAATATATTGAAACAATTCCTTTGTAAAAGCTCCTAAGAAAGTAAGTGTACAATGTAGTAGCAGGGGTTAAAGTTTGTTTACTGTTGTCTAGGCATTCTACAGCTATACAATGTCCCTGTACTGTGGAGTAATCCACTCATTGAAAAGAATGAAAGAAACCTAGTGCAAATAGAGAACCTTGTTTGTGACATGTCTTCTGGATATATCCCAATTTGTTGATACTGATTATTGACTCTATGCCTGCGAAGTGAGCATTCATGAGAGCAGAGTCTATCCATAGTTACCCTGTCACATACACATGTGACAATGTTGACACACATTAAAGAGGAACCAGTCCCTGTGATTTTCATGATCTCATTGAGAAACATCAGATGAGCAAACTCTGAAAATTTAAGCAACATCAGGCAATCCATTCAAAAGTTATGAATTTTCAAATTCACAGAGATATGACGATCACTGCTGCTCATGGGGATCCGTGCGATCAGCAACATCGACAGAATCTGTGATGTCATGTCGGACAACTCTTCATTCACTTCGTACATAGAAATTTAAAAAATTGACTAATTAATGTGAAATTTAGGGTACGGTTCATCATCATTCTTCTCAAATTACAAGCAGAATCAATAGAGGAATGCTATACTCAAGCGGAAAACCAACATTTAGTTGACTTTTTCGTAAAACTAATGAGGAAAATGTGAAATTTTGTATACAGAGTGAATGATTAATTGTCCAACATGACGTCACAGATTCCGTAGATGTTGCCTATCGCGTGGATGCCCATCAGCGGAAAGGATCGTCATATCTCCGTAACTATGAAAATTCATATCTTTTGAACGGGTTGTCTGATTTTGCTCAAATTTTCATGTTTTGTTCATGCTTTTTCTTCATTGAATGAGAGCAATATAAATCCGGGGGTTGGTTCCCCTTTAACTGCTGCATGCTGCTATTGCTCTTATTCAAACACCCAATTTGGAAAATGTCAAAGGTCAAGTACAGTGCATACATAATAGGTGTGAACATAACATATTCCAAGTAAAGTGTTTATTTTCAGCTATAATTTCAAAGTTGCATCTCATAAAGTGTTCGTTCCAATGATGTGTTCGGAGAAGATAAAAGTACCCTTTCTAGAATTGAATCAAGAGTTTGTCATCTAAATTGTGGTCTTGTGATTCTGTCAGGGGCTTCTAAAGTGTATACAGCGAAACTTCTTCATGAAAAAGACCTTGGGACAATGACAATTACCTTGGCTATGACAGGTTCCTCACTTTATTCAGGTATAAAACAAAGAAATAAAGAGCTAGGACCAACAAAATCATCTTGCTATATCAGGGATCTCGCTTGAAGTTCTACTGTAATGTATCAAGCTTAACTCAGATATTCTGTGCTTTCAAAAAGCTTTAGTGGCATATTAAAAGCATAGTAAATATAATTTCTAAATTCATGACAATTAGGAAATGATACAGTCAACATTGACATACATGGGTCTCCTTAGCTGAAGAACTGCAAGCTCTGATGAAGATAATGCATCTATTTATTTGCTTAAAGTCCAAATACCCATCTCTACCCTCCTTAGGCAGGCGACAGGTACAATATTAACCCAATTTCTTCTTTCGACTTGGCGCATCATCGACCCAAACAAGGCACAGTAGCTGGTATACAAGTGGCTACTTTCCATTCATCAACGACCCAATGAAGCACAAAGAAATGAGGAAAAGAGTGAAGAGAGAGAAAGTAATCAATTCTCATTAAATATTCAGGATGTGCTGGCTGTCTCACGTATAGCGGGTTTTCTCCACCTTCCATTATTATGATCTGTGTTCAGCCTTCCTCCCTAACCTGTGAAGGTGGCCTTGACGGAAGAATGGGGCTTGGGATAGCGGGTGAATAAATACCCATTAGCGATGAATCTTTGCATCTATTCAATAATTAGAATGAATTGAATCTTTTTTTTTCTTTCTTCGAACAGCATGAAAAGGTGATTTTAATGAACTTGCTTCATTTAGCTAATTATGCATCAGCATGATTACTGCACGATACGGCATACCTTTATTCAATAGTGACATGGGAAAGATTAGAAAAATTCCCAGACTTTAAAAAGACATAATTTGATCAGATCTTATTTCATTTTCATGTGAAACAAACTGTTAACGTCATCATAGAAATTTTGTAGAAATGGCTCTAAATTTAATCCCATAAACAGAACTTGCCCCTGCCAAATTCAATCTTCCACAACAACTACCTGTTATCACTATAAAGGCCAAGAACAATGGATACATTTAACGAGTAAAGAGCAAAAACATTTTGACCTCCCCTCTTTCTATGCTGATATGAAAAATACAGCTCCAAATGTACCTCATGAAGTAAAAAAAAATGTCCACAATATAGATACATACAATGTACATGTTCAATTTTATCAACCATGTAATTCCATGTGTTCAAATTTCAATATATTTCAATATGTTGGTGTGCATGACAACCAAAGGTTCTCTTTTCATGACAGCATACGAAAGCAAATTGTAATATATACAGAGTGTATAAAAAAAACCACACCTAAGAAAAGTCTCTCAACATATTATTATGTTAATGGATACCCAATAGCTTCACCTATCGATTGCCACCAATGTCAACATTAATTTTTATTCATGCATGGGTGAGCACTGTTCCTTTATATATTAGGGTACAAAAATACCTTACACCCAAATGAGCAAACATGACAATTGCTTCATTTCAAAGAAAATTCACCAAGTGATGAATTCAATATGATGGGATGATAGTTATTTAAGTTATTGATAGAATTGCCAATTCTAATCAATGCATAGATGAATAAGATCAATAAAACTTGGGAAAAACTCTAGCAAAATAGCATAAAATCACAATTAAAAAAAAGGGATATTAAAAATTTCTCTGGATGGGATTACAATGTTATTGTTTGGATGAGTTGTTTGTGATCAATTCAATTCTATTTTGACACAAGATGGTTTTGACAGTATATTGAATATAAACAGTTGATCTTGACCCATGTACATATGAATGAAAAGTAATTCCATAAATGGCATTTGACAGATAAGATTATAAAAACAAGATGAAAATCTTCTGAGAATAGTTTGAAATAAATTTTTGACAGACATTGTAAAAGTGTACATTGTAGAAGTGTTTTTGACACACTCTGTAGAGACCTCATTATTGCAAACATGCTTCATGCAACTGTCAAGAATCATGTTCAAGTAATCAAAATTTTCAGCTTGAATGCTTACAACGAAACCTATTCATGTGGAAGCATGTCAAATGACGACAAGGTAAAGCCCCAGTCACATCGAGGCCCTGAAGTAATGCGATTCGACATGATTCATTGTCAAGTTGGGTCCTGATTAACCTGACTACATGCACCTGAATAATGACGGGCAGAATATTCAATTTGACACAACTGGACTAAGAATCGTGTTGCGTTGTGTTGCTTGCGGGCCTCTATGTGACTGGGGCTCAACAGTCATTACATGTAGCAGACCTACATCCCATTCACACTTTCATGTACATTGTATATTGTTAGTTAATCCAGCATTAAGCCAACTAACAGCTGGCGTTTCCCAGTCTGGTACGGCACAATTTGGCCCTAATTCCAATACTGGGGCTTGACTTAACCCGAGTCTAAACCATTGTTTTTTTAAACCAGGGCTATTCAAAAGTTAAACCAATGGTCTGAATGACATTGACTTTAATAGTCATGGGTTACGTTAAACTCCCCTATCGGAATACAGGCCAAAGTGTTTTCAAGGCAATCTTTATTTTTATAGTCCGGATCCACTGTCTGATACGGTTAGAAAAATTGTCTGGTTTACCTGGTTCTTCACCTTAAAGCTTGAATGGGGTACCCATCTAGTCTGTAGGCACAGACCCTAGCCTTTTGGTATGTAAAAAGCGTAATACAGAGTATGAAATCTTTGACTACACGACACACTCACACCGAACGCCTACATACATTGTAAGTACAGTGTAGGGTCTGTGCCTGTAGACAGGTACCAAACAGACCAATCGCTACATGTTCATCAACTACATGGAAGAGACAAACTACATGTATCTATTTCAAATATATGTAAATAAATCTCCAAAAGAGCAAATGATTGTATATATCTTTGGAGCGAGATTGAAAGCTCTGTTAGAATTACTTGTCAACAAGCAGCTCTAAAATCCAAAGAACTTTGAAGGGTATAATGTACATGAAATACTGAACTGCTCAGGTTTCATGATGGGGCCAGCCTTGGTGGCTTTAATTAAAATCCAAGTGATCTCATGCCAGTCTACAAGCATAAACCTATCTGAGTATTTTAATGTAGCCCTGCATCATTCGGCATTGTGGCATAAACCAAGAATCAAGCTGATCAGGACAATCAAAAATTGATTTGGTTTGGTTGCTGCGCTCCAGATACGAGCCTATGTCACAACATTCTAATGGTAATGTTAAAGGCCTGTCTCTCTCCTGGCGAAAAGATCTAAATTTGAGTAAAAACATGACGTAAAACCCCATTTCTCTCTCTAAAAGGGAGGACTAATCCCTTTCCAAAGCCAATGTCAAAACTGGTTTTCATTATACTTTTTGCTGTGCAAGTCTTCCAAATCAGACATACATACTCAGGAGTGTTTGTCATTTGGACTGGGTCTGCACTTGTATACTAATGTCAAGTTGAAATAAAGGGACTCAGCTGCATGGCTTTCTAAATGTGAAGCAGATTTTGTGCAGTCAAACAGAAAGGCCAAAACGATAAATTTGGATACCCTTCATTCAGACAAGCTTAATTGCGGGAAACATGATTGATTCTACAATCTAAAAGTGTTCTTTTTCGTTTCCAAAAAAATCCTTATTGAAAATTGTAGAGCAAAAGATAATTCTAGATTCGGGTGCATCATATCTGACATGTCAACTTTTCATTTCAACTCGGTAGAACTACAACATGCATTTCAAAACTGGCATGAATACAGAAGGGTAAGATTTAGCACAGAATGCGAGAGTGCACATACAGCAGCAAGTAATACGTTGACAAGAAAACTTGGAGCAATAAATTAGGTAATGATACAGCTTATTCAAAGGAGTTAATTCCTATTTCTCTAAAATGCATACCTTACTGTAGCAAGAAATGAAAGATAAAAATTCAACTTTGGGGAAAACTTCCCCTAAACAAAATTTTGTATAAACACCTTCTCTTCTAAAATCCCCATTCTCATCAAAACATTTCTGAGCTAACTAGTGAAAATTTCTGCTTCCAGAATTCAAACAGGGTCAAAAGTTCCAAAGTCATACAAGAAAACTGTCTTTCACATTTGTATCAAAAACTGAAAAATCATAGATCAATTGAAATTGTTCAAAGGAACAAATATAAAAAAGTAAAATGGTATCCAGGTATATGATTAAGCATATAACTCACATCCATTGTCATAATTTTAGAAATAAAGAAACACTTGAAAGATCCCAATGAAGATATCACAGTTCTCTAGTCATTTGTAGTATAGTCTTTATCAAAAAGGAATGAAAAAATAAAAATATTCACATGTTTATTTCAAATAATTGAGTTTGTATTCCTTTAGGGGCAATTAAATCCATGTACATGTCTTTAAAATAAGACTTGAATGAATCATAATTTTCAGACTATAAATTCTTACATAATATAAGAAGGGTCGTGGATTTATCATCACAACAAAGATCAATGGGCATACATTTTGTGTTACATGCCAGACATTGCACTAATAAAATCTAAAAAATTATATGAGACACAAATTGTGACAAGTTGAAAATATGTGCTTTCATATATTAAAATAATCAATAATCGTTTTGACCAAGGATCAGTGAGCCAGGAGGTATGGAAAAAAATTGTTTTCTATTTCAAAAAAGGTTATTTATATATTTATTTTGAGATTATAGAAAAGAACATTGTTCATATTGCATCACTTGCAAATTACGTATCACAGTATGCTTGTGAATTTTCTACAAGATGAGGTAATCATAGCTTGATGCTTTATTCATCTGAAAAATTACAAGGTGCGACAATACATTTATCAAGTGAAATTTTATGAAAATGTATTTTCTTTGCAGGCCTGGCAAGTTCCTAGAATTCTGATTCAATTTATAATCAATTCAATTTCAAAAGATTTCACCTTCAGTGCGTTTGATATTGCTTTCTTGCTGCATTTCAAATTTAATTGGTGATATTAATTGAGCTCTGGGGTTTTAATTATCTCAACCAAGTTATTCCCATGTGCTGTACAAGGTAACAAAAATCATGGACCTAGGAGAAAATGCACTTGTTTGGGGTATGATATCAAACTGAAATTGCGGAATTCCTAAATTGGAAGACCCATGATTTTGAAAAGTTGATAAATGCAATTTACTTTTGATAACTTTTTGCAAATGGATATGTCTTGGGCTATGGAAAATGGCCAAAATATCACGCATGATGTACATACAGTATGTGGTTTACATTGTACTATTCAGTGCAAACTTATTTATGTATATATTGTAACACATTTGATATCAAACGATTCTTGCAAAAGGAATCAACAAGTTTAATTTTTCACGAAGTCCTTTTCAATTTGATTTGAGGTGGAAGATACAATTTAACATAGGTACAATAACATAGGTCTATGTAGTAGTTTTCTCTACAAAAATAAAATGTAGGCAGGGCAGGACTTTAGCGGGAGCCTGGTGGCAAATGGTTCCCCCAAAACAGCAAGGAGATCCATATAAAGCAGCTACATGTACATGTAGGGACTCTGGCTGGCTCCCAAAATTATTGTCTGTAACTCCAAATAAAATATTATCTGATCCCTTTCCCCTCGATTTCCATGTTTTTGGAACTGGTCCTAAACTAAAAGGCACAGCGTAACTTTGTCAAGATCATTTCCAATCCAGTTTACAATGTAGGTTTCTCCAGAAATCATATGAATATTACACACGTAACTCATGAATAGATTGAGCTCAGGGGGTATAAACATTGATCAATTAAATCTACAGTATAATTACTACAACACATTTCTGAATTTGGACATTAAAAAGTTACTTGCAGCTTTTCTTGTTTTGAATTTTTTTAATGTAATTGGATTAATGATTGAATTGAAATCGAGCCACTATGAGCAAACATTTTTGTGTATACTCGGTCATGAACTACATTAATTATGATGATCACAAAAATTGCAAGGTAAAACTGACCTCCCCAAAATTGATATGGGCTCCCCAGTTGTATCCCTCAAGAAAAAGTAATCTCAATCCCTAAGTAGAATTGTAATAGAGAGTATTCAGTAATATTGTCCCGATTAATGTTCATGGATTCTATTAACATAACAGGGAGAAAAACTACCATTCCCAAGCACTATTGATCCAAATTCGCACAATTAACACTAGATGAACAACATGATTTATATAGAAGTTTGGGGTCATCTGCAAAATCATTGACTGCTTATTTGAGTTTGATTTCTTTTTTGATATGTTTTCATCCAAAACAATAATAATTCTCCATATTTCTACATGAAGTAACCAAGCTGGAAATGTTTCATTGATTGTCATAGAAATTTATGAATGAAATCAAACAAATCTGAAGTAAATTCTCTGGCTTAGATTTTGCATTTAGAAGTTGTTTTTTTTTTTTCTTAAACCATTTAATAGTCTTACAAATGCTTGTCCAGAATGAATGACTACTTTCAAAAGAAACAAATGCTGAAAATCTTTGAGTACATACCTAAATAGAGTCAAACATCTCTGATTCAAGCATTTGCATTACATGCATCTTCTAACTAACTGCATTAAAGGGATGCTATTTCTAACAAAATATAACCAAAACCACAACCCTTAGCAGAAATCTTTTACAAGCCCCTGTTCTACATTGAATAGCAGTGTATCTTGAATTTTTATCAATTATTTTGCCTCACAGAAGGGAATAGATTAAGCAACAAACATCCAC
Organism: Temnopleurus reevesii; assembly: GCA_036244855.1. NCBI lineage: Eukaryota > Metazoa > Echinodermata > Echinoidea > Temnopleuroida > Temnopleuridae > Temnopleurus > Temnopleurus reevesii. Next base: position 19,494 of record BQKZ01009331.1, read on the forward strand.
GGCTAACCAAATAATTTCGGCTAAATTTTTGTCATTTTCTGCTATTTTTCATAAGTACCTGATAGCAAAAATGGGTTTTAGGTCTGAAAAATAAAACATCATCAACTTTGAGTTAATTGATTGTAATTTCTTTTTACACTGTAATTATCACAAAAATCAACAACTCTGTATCAAAACACACTGTACAGGTCTCTAAGTTTGTTCTGTGTTTAGACATGTAATTGTTTTGACTACATGCATGGAGGTGACATTGACAATTCTTAAATGGGAAAAGGTGTGATAAACATTGATGACTCATCTGTATGTACAAGCAAAGATCACAACTAAAGTGAAACTTTGCTATTACTTGTAAGTTGCAATTACAAGTAAAGCACAAGGCCCTTTTGATTGATATTAAAAGAGATGTATTTCAAACATAAAGAGTATCATAATTTTTGTTTATCATTTAAAGGTAAACCATGCAACAATTAATTTAAAAGTTTGTCACGCCTATTTTTAACAGTACGTGTATGTCAACAAGGTAGTTCATGAACATTTGAAATAAATTGTAGAACTTTGCAGCAGAGAGAAAGATAGATATTCATTGTTTGTTTGGGTTTCTTTTCCACCTTTTAGTGACGTGGCTATGAGTGATGGTAAGGTGATAAGGTGGTAAAATTTACTGTCTATTTACATGTACCTACATGTATTTCTTTCCTGCAATCCTTTTCAATGGATTATATATGTATAAATGACTGGGTAAATGTTATTTTACCTTTTAAGAATTACAATGAACAAATTACCCCTTTTATCAACAACAAAATAAGCAGTCCAAAATAGCTTAAAGAAAAGCTGAACATTACAGCGTAAAAAGGATTTTTTTCATCGTTAATCTGAGCGTTAACAATATCCATTACCTTACCATACTCCCAAATAAAAACAAATATTGAGTAACGAATTGACAGTGAAAACCATTATGAAGAAATAAGCTGTATCCTCATGCGAAATCAGGATGCTGTCGTTTGAATGACATTAATTCAGTTAACAATTATGACGTTAATCCAATTGATGATTTTCCAGTCCTTTTCTATCTCAACAATCGATTTTAAGACTAATATTCCATTTAGCACAACTTTGTATGCCAAAATATAAATAAAGCAAAATCAAGAATCTATAGAGGAAGATTAATGAAGGATCTAGGATTTACCTGAGTTGGAGCACTGTTGATTTGCACTCTGCCATGGCCTGTGTTGCTTTGTTCAGCACCATCTTCAAAGTCCTCTGCAGCCCTTGCATCTCTCACCTCTTCCCAAGGTAGTTTAGAGCGACCTCTTCCTGCACTCAGAAATCTTTTAGGAGGTTGTGAATCTGCATTGACAGTACAGCCCATCGGCAGTTTGGCTCTTGTAGGAGATGGCTGGGAAAGCTCTATCCCAGGATCGGTGTTTGCTCTTTCTTTTGCACTTGTGTTTCTGGTGGCCTTCAAAATCCATTCAGTGTCATGGCCACCTGATGCTGCACTTCTCCCAGCAGCAGCTGCTGAGGATGGGGTCTGAGATGCATACTCTACTAAACCATCCTCATTCAATCTCGGTAGCTGTCTCCTAGCCAGTCTTGCTTGAACTGCTTTCATGACACCTTCTTCTGATAATTTCAGCTCAATTTGGTCGACTGCATCTATGAGAGGGCCTATTCTAGTCGGACCCATTGCCTGAGCTAGGACAGCAAACAATTCCAGCGTTGCTTGCCTTACCCGTCTCTTTGGATCATTTAGACATTGCGATAGTGTTCGGCAAACGTTTGGGAGGTCAAAGTCATAGCTAGGAAATGTGAGAAGAGCTGCTATCACAATGTTCAGGGCTTCCTCCCGAACCCCAGATTTCCGTTGGTTCTTCAACTCTGAAACAGCCTGCACAACAGGTTTTGGACCAACACTTTGCATAAGCTGCATCATCACCTTCATGTTTGCTTGTCTGATCACTGTCTTGTTATCCCCAAAGCGCTTTGAAAGAGCGTTCACTATGTGTCGAATGAACGGTTTGATGTTTTGGTTGAACTTTACAACCAATTCTTGAAATATTTCCAAAGTGTGAAAGCTGACTTTGAAATTGGAGTCATCTAGTAAACTGCAGAGGAAACTGATAAAGTTGATCATATGAGGCGTAAGCTGGGATACATCCTTAAGTTCTACAACTATGTCTTTAAGGTCCTGTACACCAGATGCTCTCTCAGTCCAGTGCTCTTGATCAGAAAGCTGATCAAGAACATCTTGCGGTACTATACCAAACTGCTTTTCTACATTTTGCTTCGGTCTTGACCTGCGTTCTTCATCATGGATAATTTTTGGTTCAATTGTGCGATTGGAGTTTAAGTCTAGAGATCCTGATGTTGAATAACCTCCAGAAGGGACTTGTGGGCTGGGATCAGGTCTCCCTGTTCTTTTGCAATAACCACTCTTGATTCTTGCTGGCAAGCTGTCAATGTATGAGTTAAATGTTTCTTCCCCAACCAAAGAACTGATTCTATCCAAAGATACGCCTGCAGTAACCATCAAATTTGTATCATCGGTAAATTTCCGAGCTAATGCACAGGTGACAATTGACAAATCAGTGTTAGCAAATTCTCCTGTGAGAAGGACGGGAATTGACACTGCTGTTTCTGCTCTAATTTTGGGGTCATCACTTTCTAATCCGTACTTCACGATTGAGTTGAAGATGGGCTCAATATTGGTTGTATGCTTCATATACATATGCAGAGTCTGAACAGCAGCTTTCCGTATTGATACCTTGGGATCACTGAAGTTTGAGATCAGATCCAGCATGACAAGCATCATGCAGGCATCAAGCTCCTGCTTGAGAGTTGGCACCAAGTCCATAATAAATTGAATGCACTTGAGCCGCACATTCTTTTCATGGTCTCGCAATACAACGGCAAGACCCTTGAAAAGTTGACGAGGGTTCTTAAATGGCACTTTCCCTCCATTCCTCCTGACCTTTGAAACAAGTTCATCAAGAATATGTTCCCTGTGTTGAACATAACTGCTGTCTTGTAATTGTCTTAAAATATCATCATCCTCCATCTTTCGATCACGCTCGGCCGACTCGTCCGCATCGTCCCCATTCATTACCGTGCGGTGCTCACCTTGCCCGAAGTTGTATACAGGCAACTTGGCAACCGTTCCGGCCATCGAAGCAGTAGACAAATCGCATTAATTTCTGTCTTCTCATGTAATACTCATGATAACAGGCATACAAAGCAATTGATGAATACTTGCGAGTCCACTACATCTTGCTCGGGGAGCTGTTAAACCTCCACTGGGACGAAATCCTTGCAGCATTCGCACCGTAAACATTCCGGAATTTACATGGCAATCGAAAAATGGCGATGAATAGTAAGAAATCACGTGACTAAATATTATAATAGTTATCTCTAGAGATGGCGCTGTTGAAAATGGGCAAAATTCACGAACTCGTCTTT
>BQKZ01009333.1:0-14792 GCA_036244855.1 Temnopleurus reevesii
TCACCCCTGTATGGCGGCCATTTTGAATTCATGCAAATTACGCATTGATCCACAACTCCGATTTTGGTAAACTTTTGATATGTTTTTAGAGGGGTCATTTGCAATCAAATACACTTGGTTTGGAAACTTTTGCAATTTGTTTTGGGTTTGGCCATTTTTTGTCATGAAATGACTGGCCTATCATGCGATGGGGTTACTCGCGGCCCCACCCATTCCCCGCCCCCTATTTTTATCCAATCACGAAATCACGTATTCCTCCTCCGAGCCAAGTGCGACACATCTTTATTTCGGTAAGTGATTGATTCTGAAATAAATTTACAAAAATCCAAAATTGTTCTATAATATGATGAGATTTATTTTTTAAAAACCTGATAATATGCCATGGAATGTGCTTGACTTGGAATTTTCACTAGATACCTTACCCCAGCAAGGTTTTTATCATGCCCTAGATTGGTTGTGTAATGTATCTCGGTCCGACATGTGTAAAATTTTGTCAAGTTTTACTCTGATTATAACTTGTGAAATATTGTTTATAAAGTAGGCCTAGAGGAAACAAAATTTAATGGATAACTATGATTTTGATATAAAGCAATGAATATGATGAAAATACATGTATTTTGAGCCGTATTTTGTGTTAAATCCTAGCTAAATATGGTCACAGATGGATAGCTCTCTGGAATATTTTTTAAACATTTATTGGTTGACTGTCATACTCCAGTCCAGAGACGTAGTCATGTAGACAGGCCTCTAACTCACAAAATATTTGTACCTGCTTGAGAGGCAAGTGATCAGAGATTTTACATGATCAGATACTTTAATTATTGACTTTGTATGCCCTGTGACTATAAGGATTCAGGGATACATTGTAGCATAACAGTTACAGTTAAATTCAAAGCTTTTTTAAATTTAAGTTTATTGTCAGAATACAAGTTGCAATAAGGATGAACAATTTTATTTTAGAAAATGCCATGACACAAATCAAATGAATGAAAAACAGTTTTACCAAAGTCGTGATCTGTTGATGCTTAAAATGACCAATCACCCATTTTGGTGAGAGATCTCGCTTGCACAGCGTGCGTGTTCACTTGCCCCAGGCAAGCATGCAAGTGGGTTTCTAGAGCGCTCTGTTGTCCGATTTTGTTCAAATTTCTTTTGATCTAGTTATCTAATTTATTTAATCAAAGAAATATATTTTGGCATAGAATTCCTGTGTATGATCAGTTTATGACTTTGACCAGAATTCTCATTGCATATGAAACTTATTTTGGATTTATAGTCCATTCCTCTTTTTTATTTTAATAATGTATATGAGACCATGAGTCCCAGTCTTCATTAAAACAATTTCTTGCAGTACATTTTATTGATAATAATCTCTGCAAAAACAGTTTGCAAAGCTGTTTGATATTGGATTAATTCCATCATCAAACTATGCATCTTTAGATGCAGTGCAATTTTGTAGCCTGTAATCCAAATCCTAGAGCCCCCNTACAAAAGTGTAGTAGGGCCCATGTTCATTACTTATTGAACTTTTTATCGACAGCTCAAAATTTAACCACATCTGTTCATGGTGAACTTCGAAGGTTAATACGTTTGTTACATAAAGGCATTACATTAAAAATGCTGCCCAAACCCCGTAGAATTAATATTCATATTTAATGCAGCATGGAATTCACTTCATGTTAACCAAATCACATGGAGAAGTTTGAATTCAAGAACAGTTCAAATGAATAGAAACCTGAACAGATAATTTCAATGATTTAGCTACCGCTGGACTTCAGTATACATATCATAAATGCAGTTTGATCTGAGTCAATATTTGATTTGCCAGGATGTGTATTTGAGTATCTCAAAGTTGTACGTGCGGGACGAGGCGTACTGAATAACTGGCAGATGGCAGACTGCCAATTATTATCTCTTATTGCAGTCTTTTACGTGTAGATTACCAAAGGCATTTTATTGTAGGAAATACGATATTGGCTCTTGTCTATAGTACTTTTAGAGGTAAAAATGCTAAAATTAGTTTATTTGTATAACAAACCCCTCTGAGATTTCTAGTTTGGCAACAGAATAAATTGTTTACTTTTCTTCAACTCTTTGATTTGCTCTCATTCGATGCGGATTGATTTGTAATCAGTAACAGCATACTCCTCACTGCAAGTGTTGGCATTGTATGTACATTTGAAGCCACATGCTGTGTCTTGGAAAATAATAGTGAAGGGTCATTCCATGTCAAATCACCCAAAGAAAAAATAAATTTGAATCATGTTTTCTCCAAATTTGTTCATATTTGGTGTATTGGATAATTGACTCTTTAAAAGACCAAATTTTAATTTTTAGCGCGATCGGACTTATGGTTCTCGCGCTATGACGCGCCCATTAAGAGGGTTTTTGGTCAAAATGGGCGTAGCCGCCCATTTTCTAACGACCCTTGCGCGGTAACCGCTGGTGCAAATTTAATATGAGTGGTATCATTGGAAAGGGAATAAAACAAGCTATCTAACTGTGGTATTTGTTTTCACATGGGGGCAATTTTAATAGTAATGACCTTTTGACCTTTGGTTTGACCTTGAATTTTACCGTGAATGTCAGAATATTTTTGGATAATATTTTGCATGTATAATATTCAATATCTTTTCTACAAAATATGTGAAAACAGGAGATATTTTATTTCTTGTTTGGTTTTTATAGAGTTTTAAATAAGGCATGTATGAAGCTTCGAAAAATGTATACTGTCCCACACATAGATTATTATGTTGGATAATGGTTACGCATATTCCAATATAATTTTATACATTCTGACATGTATACTGGGACTTATATATGAGTAACTGTAATGTCAGATGAGTTCTTACTGTCTGTTGGTCAATTGTTAGATGAAGCTTAGCCACAAGTTGCTTCACAGTACTCCCAATGCCATCACCGGCACTCATGCCAAATCTAGTGTAAAAAAAGTCCAGATCATTGCACCTAACTCAAAATCAACCTCATGGAGGCAAAGAGGTTTACAACGTTCGTATTTGGAATAATGCAAAGCGCCTTGAGCACTCCGCAGAGTGGATACGTGCGCTATATAAATTGCATCTATTATTATTATTATTATATATTGCCTAGCTCATCTGCACTCTCTGTGAAGTGGTTAACTTAAATTTTACGTTTGGGAATTTGTTCTTTAACTGGTTGATAATTACTTTTAAAAGAAGATTTTACCTCAAAATTTTATTTGTTCAACAGGAGCAGAAAAATCAGATAAAGAGAACAAAAAAAAAAAAAAATAGGGAACTAATAAGAAAGTTATGAATGATATATTTAGACAAATTGGCAACTGATCACATCATAGGCGCAAAACTTACCCATTAATAATGTTTTAAGATGCTACTTTTCCCCCAAAAAATACCATCGTTGATATGTACAGTGTAGTTCTCCTTATATTACAAACTTTACTTTAAGTAGAAATGAATTTTGCACAATAAATATAGAACAAATGATGTTTAGTAGTCCTCAAGTTAGCAACATATTACATGTCTGAAATTCTTCACATATTTGCCTATTTTTTCCCTTCAAACAATTTAAAATTCATAAAAAAAAACATTACTAATGTTCGATTTTCTTCAACCTTTATTTTCTGCTCACCAAATGTTTCTTCTCTTATTAAAAAAAATATTATTTTGGGGCATACTTTGGGGCATATTTAAGAAGGAAAGTCACTGCAGAATATTCTTTCCATCACTCATAACATAAATATTCCGATGTTCATTATATGTATTATCAACATGGTTTGGGGATATTTTCAAACTTTTTTCAAGAGCTCAATCTATAGACATACATGCACAGAATGTACAAAATACTATTTCACGAAGGGCAGGGATTGTAATAATATTCACTGTGCATACTGTAAGTCTTATATTTTTACCATGAGTATATATCAATGGAATCTTAAATATGGAAAACTTGAATCAATTCAATTAAGTAAATTTAGTATATTTTGATATTTTACAAAGTGGTGACGATACACTGTGTTTGTACTGCATACACATACTTGTATTAGTACTTGCAACTACTATCCAACACAGTACTCTATGTGTGGGACAGTATAGATTTCAGGAAACTTCATATATGCCATATTTAAAACTCTATGAAAACCAAACAAAAAATAATATATCTCCAGTTTTCACATATTTTGTAGAGAAGATATCGATTATTATATATGCAAAATATTATCCAAAAATATTCTGACATTCATGGTAAAATTCAAGGTCAAACCAAAGGTCAAAAGGTCATTACTATTAAAATTGCTCCTATGTGAAAACAAATAGCACAGTTAGATAGCTTGATTTATTCCCTTTCCAATGATACCACTCACATTAAATTTGCACCAGCGGTTGCCGTGCAAGGGTCGTTAGAAAATAGGCCGCCACGCCCATTTTGACCGAAAACCCTCTTAATGGGCGTGTGATAGCGCGAGAACCGTAAGTCCGATCGCGCTAAAAATTAAAATTTGGACTTTTAGAGAGTCAATTATCCTATACACCAAGTTTGAACAGATTTGGAGTAGGTACGATTTCACCCATTGGGTGAATTGACATGGAATGACCCTGAAACGTGTGTGTTAAATTTTATGTGTGAGTATCATTATATTGGATATGTTTGGCTTTGCATACTGATATTTTAGGGGCATGGCCACTTTTTAATCGGATAGGCTTCAATACTACGAAAATCCGGAACAGGGAAAAAGCATCCGAGTTGTCCAATTCCATCAAGATAAGCATTGAGGCCATTCAAGAAGGCATCAAATTCATGATCTATGATCAACTAGGAATAAGCTTTAGGCTTGTAGTAATGAAATGACCATGGGTCAATGAGTGCTATTCTTGTTTTCATTATTCATCAAATGCATCATTTCGATTACCTTCTCGAAATTTGTCTGTGTAAATTTGTATCATTTGATTCATAGACCATGGAATTCATCAACGAGGAAACGTACTACGGCAAGAGCGGCGTGAAGCTGCTGCGACTGAGGAAGGAAGGGAAAGTACATCACATCAAAGAGATTGAGGTTAATGTTCATCTCTCCCTGAGTTCGAAGAAGGATTTTGAAAAAGGCGATAATTCAGATATCATCGCTACTGACACTCAGAAGAATACTGTGTACGCTCTTGCAAAACTTGTCGGGGTAAGTTGAGAGAGCTAAAAAAATGACGTTCAATTATGCTATCTTTTTCAAAATAAAGGAGCATTACCAGAGTTTGGTGATGATGATGATGATGATGATGGTGGTGGTGGCGCTGGCGGTGGCGGTGGCGATGGTGGTGATGGTGGTGGTAATGATGATGATGATGATAATGCTGATGATTATAATGATGATGATTATAATGATGAGGGTGATGATGATGATGATGATGATGATGATGATGATGATGATGATGATGATGATGATGATGATAATGACGATGATGCTGATGATGATGGTGATAGTGATGGTCTTGGTGGTGATTATGATGATAACGATGAGGATGATGATGATATTGATGATGGCAATAATGGTGATAATGATGAAAATAACAGTCTTTTCATTGCACTTTGAAATGAATTTGGAACCTGCCTCATGAAAAGGTTTTCTATACAATACCACTTCAGAACGCCACTATTACCTTGAACATTCAACTCGATGTGAACAGGGTTTAACAGGTGTTGCTGGAAGCTGGCAACTAAACTGCAAATTAGTTGCAAACTGATGTAGTGATCAACTGCAATCGGCAATTGATCCCAAGTTTCTAGCAACACCTAAGTCTTCTTCAAGACAATATTTATACATTTTAGCATTAATAATCCTTGCAAACAACATTTTCTCCCCCAGGTGAAATCTCCTGAGCAGTTTGGGCAGGCGCTCTGCCGTCACTTCCTGTCCTCCTTCAGCCATGTGAATGCGGTCCGTGTACACATCGAGGAGGCGCCATGGAAACGCATCAGCCAGGGAGGTCAGGAGCACGTCCATGCCTTCGTCTGGGAGCATCAGTGCACGAGGTTCTGTGACTTGGTCCAACAGAGAGGAGGTGGGTTATTCTACTACTTTTAAGTTGTTTTTGTAAATCTATTTTATGTCATATAAATGTGGTTAGATTAGCCAAAAGATGGAAATAAAAAAATTTTCACACCATGTTTAATTTGGTAGGATACTCTAGCAGTACTTTATTTGATGCATAGAATATTTAAAACACCTTTTCCCACCAAAATTAGCCCTATTCTGTACATCGGCAATGTGATAAAGAGCTAAAAATTATCCTTTCCACACCACATTTGCCATTTTTCCCCCTTTCAGCACGCTTTCATAACATCACATATGGCACAATTGTATTTTATCAAAATGCTCAGTAGAATCAATTTCCAGTGTTGCCAATTTGAGGAAAGAAGAACCAAAAATATTAAGGAAACATGTCCTGTAGTAGGATTGGGTTGATATTCAAGTGCTCAGGAAGTCTTTAGAATAAAGTGTAAGTTACTTTCTCACTTGTTGTAATTTCCTTGGAACTGCAGATGCCAAGTGGCTGTCATAAAACATTTCCATGACACTTATGATCTATAGGATTGAAATAATTCTAAAATAATATAAGTAATTTTATACTATATATATTGTTATCATCTATTCCAGGTCTTGTACAGGTATGGGCAGGCGTCAAAGACCTCAAGGTCTTGAAGACGACCCAATCTGGTTTCACCGGCTTCATCAGAGATAAGTTCACTTCTCTTCCCGAAGTCACCGATCGCATCTTCTCGACAATCGTCTACGCAAGATGGCGCTATTCAACATTGTATGGATTAGATGAGGATAAGGCATGGTAAGCTCAAATTCCATAGGAGATGTTGTTCAAAAGACGCAATCGATTGCAAGTTGCAACGAGCCAATCAAAATTATTGCTGCATGCGCGTCTTGTTAGAAACGCATATCATGCATGAATGAAAATGCTCGTTACAATATCCAAATGATTTGCACTTGATTTACAATCAATTGCAACGTTTGAACATCACCTCCCTAGTCATGCACACAACGCCTTCAATAGGCCGGTTTACTAGTAGATTCGTATCAATGCGCATTTCTTGCCAGTTAACGTAATGATGTGGTATTCTTCAAACCTGTCAGTAAAAACACTTAGCATCCAGCTTGCGTACATTACTTGTTGTTATGTAGGGCAAGCATCAGGTAAGCTTTCTGGTTGTCAATAACAACCCTTGTGTAAAGAGTAGGCGTAACATTTCCATCGATTAGTAAACTTGCATTTTGTGTAAGACCCATGGTTGAAATTCCATGGGTGACACCACCTGAAATCCTGCTTGCGAAGCTACTCTTCTCCCTTCCCTTCCTTCTCCTTCTTTGCCTCCTTCCTCCTTCTCGTCTTCCCCATCCTCTCCCTTCTTCTTCTTCTTCTTCTTCTTCTTCTTCTTCTTCTTCTTCTTCTTCTTCTTCTTCTTCTACTACTTTTTTCATCTTCTTCAGATATACTTGTCTTTACTCTGCCTCTGCCTCTGCTCAGTACAAACTCAATCAAACTCATGGCCCCAACTTCTTCCACCCCATGGCTATCCCCATCTTCCCATCTCCCCGCCACTCTCGCTATCTCTCTCTCTCCCCCTGCCTCTATCATACTCCTTCCCTGGCAATCTGTATTAACTGTAGCCTTGTTAATTTGTTTCATCAGGGAAACGGCCAAAGAGACAATCCTAGAGAACTTTGGAGGTCCACCTTCGACAGGACTTTACTCTGCTTCTGTTCAGTACACTCTCAATCAAACTCAGGGACTAATACTTCAGCGCATTCCTCAGGTAATTATAAGTCAATAATTAATTCATAGAATGAGAAAAACCAGAGGCTGGGTTTATTCTTCTGACCACTAGAGCATTGAAAGGGGTTTCTGGGACGAACACCGCCCAAGGGCTTGCCATATCTCAGGCGGTAGAGCGCTGGTCTAGCAATCCAGAGGTCTCGGGTTTGAATCTCGATGGAGCCCCAATTTCTTTTACATGATGGATGTTGTAAAGTAAACATTACACCTAAAATCTTTGATAACTTTGATCATTCTTCTTGTCTCATTTCCATGTTTCTAATTACATCAAGATTTCCTGAAAGCTTGAGTCCTTTTTTAAATATCATTATTCTTATTGTTTCGCAGATAAGTGAAGTCACCATGGAGATGCCCAACGTCCACTACTTTCTGGCAGACCTCAAGAAAATTGGACTGGACAATAATAATGAGGTAAGATATTTTATTCTTAATTTTTTTTTTAATTGAATTATGCAATTACAATATTTACATACAATTACAAAAGATTGGTCAAGTAATACAGTTTAACAGATATAACAATAAATTTGTGGATGTTTTTAAAATTTTACTTTTTGCCCCCAATAGATTCAAATTCTTTAATCATAGCTTACTCATGGTGTTTTAGTAGGGAGTTATGGAAGAAAATGACCTGTGTTTTTTTCTTGACAGCTAATTGGCAAGTTCTCATACTAAATATAAACCTGTGTTTCATATTTGAATCTAATTATTTTTATTATTAGATCCCCAACCAATGAAAATGTTATTCATTTTTAAGTAATTGAAATATAATATGCTTTTGTCATCACCTGTTTGAATGTTTTAATATTATCAGGTTCTGATGCCAACAGATAAACCTTTTGGACTAATCAAAGCAGCCGTAAAAAGATCTTCAACTTCCAAGCTATGAGGAGCGACGTATCCGGTTGGGATAATAAAACCAAGGTGTTATAAAGTGACACACATCAAATTCAATATGATGGTCTTCAAGACATTTACAAACTCTCAGTAAAATTTTTTTTACAATATTACCGGTATACCATTTTGTGAAATGCCTCTAAAGGTAGGCTACCTATCCATAACAGAAGTACAGGTAACTCTGCCTAAGTCGAATCTGTTGGGACCTCACAAATATGTTCGACTTATGAGAATTTTGACTTAGAAGAGGTGTTGTATGATTTGTTCGAGAAAATTACATCGACTTAAGAAATTTTTCGACTTAGACAAGTTCGACTTACGCAGAGTTGACTGTATGAATATTTTTGTATGGCATGCATAGGTATTTGTTACTGAAGCACTCGCATTTAAGCTTAGCACTTTTCCTGATGTCCACGTAGGGGGGTGTTTTTCAAAATCAACTGGAACTCAACTGCAACTTTGGAAATTGTTATGTAATTTTTGTTTGCGCATTGTATGTGCATTTAACAAGACGCGCATGAAACAATGATTTTGATTGGCAAGTTCCAATGAACTGCAACTTGTGATCAATTGCAACTTTTGAACAACACCCCTTAGTGTTGCAAAGAGGTTCCAGCTTTCATGCAATCACAATGTCCCGGCTCTTATTTTAGACAAGCGTTTAAAGTGTGGTTATTTCAGTTGTCAAAATTCACAAGTACTTTACATTACATTCTGATAAGCACATAACATTTGTAAATGTGCAAAGATGAAATGATGTTATTATGACTAAGATAAAAGTTTCAAAAATATTCTTTTGAGCATAAAACTGTGGGTACGACAGGGGATAATTATATGTTCATACAGCCAAGGCCCCATAACATAAATGTTTGTGATTGATTGCCAATTTGAATGGGCACTTCTGATTGGTTACTGGTCAGTCTATTGAACAAATTGCACACGTAAAGCCCCAGTCACATAGAAGCCTGGATGCAACGCAATTCAACATGTCTCCTTGTCTGGAGGCAGTTAACTGTGCATTGAACAAAGAGTCGTGTTGAATCATCTTACTTCCGGGCTCCTTTGTGACTGGGGCATAGGAAGGATATTGATTGGCTATTCTGCAAAGCAATTAATAATGATAATAATAATGGTGGTTTCTTTTTGAAGCGCACAGGTCCGTCAGCGATGACGCTAATGGCGCTGTACATCAAATATGAAATACAAAATTACAATGAACAATAACAATGAAACAATCTACATAATAATCTTTTATTCTGTGGGGCCCAGGTCTAGAAAGATAAAACAAATAATAATCTCAGAGCATTAAATCATATTGTTTCTTGCACAAAGGTTTTTCCTCCCCTACTTTCAATACATCTGTACATGTAATTCCAACTTTGGGTGGGATATTCAGGTTGCTAAGCACTCTTCAATTCAACATTACTTGTGAAGTTGTGATGTTATGGTTTTACTCCAACATGCATGAACTTCCCAATCTCTGATGATCAAACAATTAAATTTATTGAGAAAGTACTAAATATTTTGTAGTGTAGTGAAATCAGTTTGGTTGAACCTTATTTTTATGAGTTCCCTTGTGGCCAACAAAATTATATAGAAATCAAAGAGTCTCAGGGCTCTAAATATCACCTTGTTGTAACAAGAGCTTATTTTCCTCTCTTTATTGTGAGGTTGGACTGTTTAATGAATCTTTAAAAATGCGTTGGAGGCTTCTTGTTGTACATTTTATTAATTATCTTTGGAACATAGTTCTGTATAAGATATTGGAACAAATAGCAAGTTGAGGAGTCGAAAATTTGCTGGTATGTTTTAGGTTTTTTTAAAGCATGTTTTGTTTTTTTCCTATCTCAATTCCAATATGATTGTAAATGTCATTTCTGGTTAGTTTTGATCTTTTATTTCAATTATCATTATCAATTAAAAAAATGAACTATGTCTTTCCTTCATAAGGAATGGTAAATATTTGTTAAATTTTATCTGAAATTCTTATTAACTTAATTTGGTGGGTACTCCCTCATAGACTATCCATTTCATATGTCCATAAAAGAATTATTGTTTAATGTTTGTACTGTTAATTTAAAAAGTGTTTCCTGTTTGTAGAAGTTTATCAACATTTTATTTAGAAATAGTTACCTTGCCTAAATAAAAAATTTAAGTGGTGAAAATAATGTTATCTTATGCTTTCCATTCAGTTTATAACCTTATCACTTTGAGAAGTTCAATCATTTGAAAGACATATTTTACCTCTCTGATTGGAAAGTGTTGTTATGGTTTTTGTTAAATTCCACCTGCTGTCATGTATTTCATTTTGCATATATTTCATAAAGTATTATGTAATAATCATAACATATAAACTGATCATGATGCATGATTGTAAAACAAGAGTATTGTATTAAATACATTCATTTATATAGAAACATTACAGTCGTATCAAAGGCTTTTCATTTTGTATAGCTCTTTGTACCAATCAACGGGCAACGATCATTCATGCATGCACTGTAGGGGGGGGGGAGTTTTTTGGGCCTGGGTCAGAGCTAGGGGGCGCCCAAAGATGAGGTAAAAAAAGGTGCCAAAATCGCCAATAGGGGCACGAAATTTGAGGTGAAGACCTTTTTTGCGGCTTGTCAGCTCAGCTCAGCTCCTCCCCCCCCCCCCCCCCACGATGGGTCTCAAAATGGGTCTGAAAATTTGTTGATTCAAAGTAATGATTTATAAAAGTGATTTGTCCTGTATTTTCAAGAATCTGCTCTTTACGGTATTGTGATAAAAGCTGTTTTTAATACATTCCTTTGTCGTTGTTGAATCTCAAAGCATGCTGGATAATTTATCTAGTGTTGAAGTGATTTTGCGAATTGTAAACAACACAAAATCACTTTGCTTATTAGACAGACTACCTGGCATGCTTAGCGATTAGAAGAACTGTAAAGAAGAACTGCAAAGTACTCCTAGTGTTTTAAAAGCTTCGCTTCTTCAATGAATTTCTCTACTAAGACATAATCAAAGACATACAAAATTTTATTAAGATTTTGTAATATTTTAATACTGTACATCAATTTTTTTTTATAGATGATACATCTTTATATACATGATACATAACTTATTCCTCCCTAAACAACTTATTTTAGAATATATTGAAGAATGACATTAAACCTTTCTTTTACAACAAACAGTCTTCGAATCTCTGCAAGTATGCATGTTGTGGGATATTTTCCTGTACATTCATGGTGGTATTTCACCAATTCATACTACTGGGTATGCGCCAGAAAAATCTCTCTCTGGTTAAAAGCAGAAAATCAGACAAACAGATTTTTTGTGTGATTGTTCTGCTTTTAATCGAAGCAAGATTTTTCTGATGCAAACCCAGTCTTTAAAGACAGACTGGAGTATGTCAACGAGTGTATAAAGTATAAGATTCTCAATCACTAAGTGCAATAACTTATTCCAGTCATTCTTAATTTTTCTTAACATGTTTCAGACTTGGTGAAACACCCCCAAGAAGGCATATTCAAAAGTATACAAAATTTATCTCATCCCACCCCCACACTCCCAGCATTACTTTCTCAAAAACGTGATGACTATCAACTGAAAAGAAATAAATTGTAATAGTACTGATATTGATGCAAAAAAAATCACAATGTTTAAAATTACAGTCAAACCTGTCTACAGTGGTCACCCAAGGGAATCAGAATAATTGGCCACTGTAAAAAAAAAAAAAAAGTGATCACTATATATAGATTCTCTAAAGATTTTCATAAAGAGGGATACCACTCTAGACAAGTTTGATTGTACAAGGAAGTTATCATGAGAATAATGCTTCACAATATAACGAGTTATCTTTCTTGGAAATGTGAGTGTTCCTGAAAAAGGATCTACCCACTCTCGACGTTTCGATGATCGTGAGCATGTTCTCATCGTTTTCAAGAACGGTAACTTGTCGTACCGTGAAGCATTATTCTCATCATTCTTCCACGAGTGATACCTTCAAGCAATAGAGGAAGTTATCCTTGAACATTTTAATACTGACATCGTACAAGAACAAACCAATTGATCTAGCCTGCACCAAGACAACTGCTCTGGGGGACATTTCATGAAGTTTGTTGCAGCGACAATTATTCAGTGCCGACTAATCCGATGAAGAAATAATGATAATAATAATACAAAACATTTATATAGCGCTTAATATAAAGTATTTCTAAGCACTCTGTGCACTATTACCCGGCTATAGCACGGCTACTATTCGGCGCTCACTACATTCAAGGAATTTCTTCCTACCAGTACCCATTCACCTCACCTGGGTTGAGTGTACATGTGGCACTATGTGGATAAATTTCTTGCTGAAGGAAATTGACGCCATGAGTAGGATTCGAACCTACGACCCTCGCGTTGAAAGGCGTGAGTCAGAACCACTACAACACGATGCCTCCATGAAATGACTGCTTGTTGCTGGTGACAATTTCATGAAACATTCTCCCGATACATCGACTATTTCGTTACTCGTGACCATGTACAGGTAACCTAAGTCAAATTTCTCGGTGCCACAAAAACTTTGTAATTTTAAAAAAAAATTTGACTTATTTGACCTATTCTGGAGAGGACATCAATTTGTAACATAAATGTTATGCCAATAGCCAGCTAAAATTCTGCCATTTTCATCTCACAAACTTATTACTTTTTATGTTATAGAGAGAGTATACTTTGATAAAAGAACTACATGTATATGCTTTAAAACCAACAACTTCAAGCAACCTATGCGCACACTACTCTGCAGATGGCATAATGATATCTTGGCACAGTGCCAAGTTGCAAGATTTCCTATTGTAGATAAACACACAGCTGCATACTGTAAATGGTGAACTACATACAGTGCACATGTACATAGTAACACAGGACTGGCAGACTATTAAAGGGCTGTGTTGTACATAAAACACATGGAGTTTTCCTCATTTTAGATGAAGGTAAGACTTTTCACATAATTATTTGATTCTCTATATATCATAACTAGAATAATAAAGTGACAAAATAATGATACTAAATAATTAAAATTAATGTTTACAGTATATGGACCTATCATTTTAAGGTAGAGATCAGGGCTTCCAACTTTAGAAACAAATTGAGAACTCTTTTACATGTACATGTAGGCCAATATTTATAGAATTAAGTATAAAATAAGAGTGAGATCAAAATAAATGCATACAAATTATGAAACACAATTTGGGGAGTTAGAAATGACTGAAATGAATGAGTCTCACTCTCAAAGATTGCTTGTTGGCAGCCCTGAGAAATATAGAGAGATAATACAGTAGGTGTTCTAAAACTAGTACAGTTGAACCTCGTTATAAAGAGGTCGGATATAGCGAGATACCTGTTCAATATAACAAGGTGATTTTATTGGTCCCAGTTCTTTATAGTTGTTTTTTTTTAACCCTGATATAGTGAGGAACCCGATATAACAAGGTACTTTTCATGGTCCCATGGACCTCATTATAAAGAAGTTTCACTGTAAAACTAAAATACATCACTTTAAATTTATAGAGGCCTATCTTGTCAACATTGACTTTAAGTTGATAGTTGTGTTCATACTACTGTACATAATACTGATACAGATCTGTTGTATGGCCAGAGATTTAGGTCTTCTTAAATTGAATTATTCTCTCTTTTTAAATGTATTATTTCCTCATATAACACATCTTAGGGGGTGTTGTTCAAAAGTTGCACTTGATCGCAAGTTGCAGTTGATCGGAACGCGCCAATCAAAATGATTGTTTCATGCGCATCTTGTTAAATGCACATAACGTGCGCGAATGAAAATGCGCGTTGCAATGTGCAAAGTTGCAGTTGATTTGCAGTTGATTTTGAGCAACACCCCCTCAGTATTTGAATAGCAAAATATAGCTCTGTTGTTATGAACAGTTCTCTTTCACGATGTAGACTAGTCCAGTTGAGGACTGAGTGTTCTGATAGCACCCACCTCTGCATATTCACTTACACTGTACACACAGTGACTGCACTGCACTCAACCACAGAGTCCTTACATAACCCTCTAATATGTATACCCCTCTGATC
>BQKZ01009334.1:0-12243 GCA_036244855.1 Temnopleurus reevesii
AATTGTTTTCCCTATTAAACCTGATTGTTTGTCCATTGAATGTTTTATACTGAAGAACATCATAACAGAAATTAGAGCAAACCAAACTTCCAAGCAATCGTTTTCCGTCTTAAACCCATGATTTAAAATGATTAATATTAAAGCAAAAATAAGACAACTGAAACATTTTTTCATAGGATCGGTCGGTTAAGGAAAACCAAACATTTCCCTTTGGATTTATAGGAGTGCCCACAACTGCCAGGACAATCACGATTCATATATTTGGTGGCTAGCCAATATTTCCCCCAGTGACTCGTGTTTGTGCAATAGAAAAGTCATACGAGTGCCAATTATTGGACATAATTATTTCTTGTTACTGTATTTCTTTTTCGAGGGGGGAGGGGGCATATGAAATGTAACTATTGTAGTCAGTGTTCGCATAATTATTTCTAGGCATGACGTAAAGTTATACAGATTTATTTCAACCCATATTCTTGCTCTCAAAACCTCCTTGAGACTCTACGTCAAGGGTGACTCAGCAAAGTGCTTTCCCCTATTTCTTCTCGACACTAAACAGGGTTTATCTCTTGAGAACAGAGTTCTTGTCTGAGCCTTCAAGAAGGAAGGGGGTGCCAGATGAAACAATTCCGATCATGTGGAATTCATTGCCGCTCCCTGGTCACATAGGGAGTGTACTCATTAAGCACACGAAGAAAAGGGGTACAAATTTGCACCTAAACTATGGGTGAGAATACAACACTGTGAGCACCTTTGAGGATGCAAATTTGCACCCTTTCGAAAGGTTGCAATGTTGCATTATTTTTTGCAAGCAAAAAAAAAACCAGCAGATGTGGGGATCACTTTATGCCAAGCCAAACGGTTAACCAAAAGAGCTCATGAACCCGCTATTATTGACCGATAAGGACATTAGAATTTCATTTAAAGGGGAATTACACCCAGATAATAATGTATAGTCAGTAAATGAAGAAAAATCAGATGAACAAACTCTGACAATTTGAGCAAAATCGGATAATACGTTCAAAAGTTATGAATTTTCAAAGTTATTTTTTCCACTTGTGCTGGGCATCCTTGAATTGGCAACGTATAGCCAATTAGCATAATCTGTGATGTCATACATGGAGAACTCCTCATGCACTTTGTATATAAATGTATTGAAAATGGATCAATAGCATATTTCAAATGATGTATCAGCACCGTTCTTTCTGGAATGCTTGCAGAATTGATGTGGCTGTAATATATGTAACTGAAAAAAACAAAATGTGAAATTCTGTCTACAAAGTGAATGGAGAGTTTTCCATGTTGGTAGCCATTTTGTTCCTGTACGGTGCCAATTTTACGAGCCCGTGAGGGGTTTAAATCAAAACTTTTGAATGGATAGTCGGATTTTGCTCAAATTTTCACAGTTTGATCACTGTATATTTCTTCATCAACTGAGCGCACTCAAATGTCTGGGTGAAGTTCCCCTTTAATGTTTAAATAGCCTCGGGTATATGCGTTGTCTATTAGCGTACATCGATCGTTCAATGAATGGGAGTTGAAAGAGTATTTTAGCCCGAAACATCCTCAAAAGTGCAGCTTCATTTGTGAAACCAAAATATTTTCAGATGAACATGGTTCAAAAAAATTATATTAAAATATATGACAAAGCTATTATTGNAAAATTATATTAAAATATATGACAAAGCTATTATTGAATTTAACTAAATGCTTGAAAAGTATTTTAGAATGCATCAAACAAACATCTTACATGTCTTATGAAATAGCATTCGCTTGAGACCAAATAACGATGGAAAATAATTATTTGTTTGCATGAAATAAAAATATGCAGTATTGTACCCTTTTTTAAATAAGTTCTGCCGCAGATTGCACCCTTTGTGCACTTTTTGTTCGAGCTGATATATCCATGTTCGTAGTTAAAGGGGGGACGCTTCTGTTTTCACCTACAATTCTGTCAGGAATTTCCACCCAAACCTACTTACAACTGTAAAAGATGACACGAATATATGAAATTGGTTACATAGCGAACTCAACAGGTATTGCCCAGTAGTAAATAGTAATTATCCAAACACTGAAGGTTAAATTTGAGTCTCGTCACTCTAAAGACAAAGTTTTGAAATGGTTCTATATCCATATTTGGAACTTCCCTTATCCAGCCAAATTGGAGCCTTTTGATGTTTTGCCTTTTTAAAGGCCTTGAACGCGTTAACAACATTTTGGAAAGGTTTCAAATAAAGTACAAAGTGCTCCAGTTTGCATTGTTTATAAGTGTGTATTTGATTTCTGTTTGGGAAGCGAATTCTGTTGAATTACTTTTAGAGCTAGATGTGAATATACAGATTCTACATTAACACACCATTTTATTCAGTCCGTCGAAATTGTATGATGTTTGTCCAGAATGTGCATTTTAATTTAGCATTGTTCAATAAAATACGACTTCCGATAACACCAAACTGCCAAATATTTACTTTGCCCAAATCATTTACCCTTTCTGATCACAGAGCAGACATGAAATGATGAGCTACAAATGTGATAACTGAAAAGAACGATACCAATTTAAAATTTGCGAGAAAAAAAGTATTCGTATACAGAATCCTACAAGACGACAAGAATAGAAATACGTAAATCTGAAAAAGGACGATTAAAAATTGCACAAAAACACAATTGTAAGATATGTCTCATGTTAAGATTTTGATAATTATTATATTCATCTAATAATCATAATTCTTTAATGCATTTTATTCTTACTTTTTTCAGATTTCCGTATTTCTGTATTTTTTATCACCCTCCACGTTTCTATACAGATACGTTTACGCATATTTGGAATGATATTGTTTTTATCCTATATCATCTTTTAGCTAGCTCATCAGAAACTGAGGTTAATAACATCGACTTGCAGGCACAGTGCCTATTGTTTTCCCTCTTCTTCTCTTATTTCATTTCTTCCACTGTGTGTCAACTATATTTTCTCATGTACATGTGTTTATATCTAGCATTTATTTACCTGTCTCCATTACTGCTATTTTTGACATGTTGTATGTCAGTTGTTTTACCGTATACTCCAGGAGGATGGTTTAGTTTAAGGGGAACTTTATCCAGCCATTGATGTGCTCTCAGTTGAAGGGTTAATATACAACGATCGAACTGTGAAAAATTGAGCACAATCGGACAATCCGTTCAAAAGTTATGAATTTGCAAAGTTTTGATTTACACCCATCATGGCCTCCTCAAATTGGCAACCTACAGGCGGAAAATGGCTGCCAACATGGAGAACTCTCCATTCACTTTGTACACAAAAATGTAATATTTATAATCATATAATATTTATTATATATTCCTTTTAAACAAAAGTAGACAAGTAATTAACGAAATCCATCCCAACATGAATGAACATTTAATATAACTAAATTATACTTATAGAGGAAAGTAACATTCGCGAAAAAGAAGAAATTGTGAAATTTTGTGTATAAAGTGGATGGAGAATTTTCCATGTTGGCAGCCATTTTGTGTTTGTAGGTTGCCAATTCAAGGATTCCATGAGGGCTGTAAATCAAAACTTTGAAAATTCATAACATTGGATTGGAATATCGGATTTTACTCAAACAAAAATTAAGTTCGATCATTGGATTTTTCTGCATACACTGATAGCACATTCATGTTTGGGTAAAGTTCCCCTTTAAGAAACTAAACGACATGAAGCTATATAAGCTCATATCTATCTATATTTAGCGTTCCCCATGCTATGAGTCACATCGGGCACTCATTCTGTTTGTCTACATTGTGATGTGAAGGGCACTCGCCATGTGAAAAAGGGTAATCGTCTTATTATGAAGTAATGACAACTTCCGGCAACAAATGAGCATCTATTCTAGTATTGTAACTATACCACATATACATTGCAAATCAGCCAAATGTTGTGTTGTTTTTTTTGTTATAATTGTATGACTGTATGATGTCAGAGTCTGCATTTGATATATGCGCTGTAGGTTCCTCATTCTCAAAAGTTTGAAAGACGTTAGCATACAGTCATTCTAACATGGTTAGATTACCGGTAAGTTAACCCATTGACTACTGAATTATGTATTATTTATTTATTTATTATAGTCTTCTTTAAAAACAGGGTATGTGCATTCAGTTACACAAACTGCTTTACAAGCACGCCATGTAATACCTATAAACTTTGTGTACGGATTCCCGGTTTCAGTAATCAAAGGGTTAATGCCCCGGATAAATATAGTATTCTTTAACATTAGAAAAATCAGAGTGAAAGATAAAGAAAAATGAAGCAATTCGCAGTAAATGAGAAACTGAAGGATTTCAATTATATAACTCAATAGTGATTTTTATGTAATTCATTTGTAAGTTATATTTCATATTATTTTTTACTGCTTCTATCTGATTTTCAGTCATTTTAAAAGATTATGATAACGACAGTTGATTCACTAGTTGTAATATTAGCCAGTCAACTAGGTATATATTTTTCTTTTTATTAATTCTATGTAAATGTGTTTTCATTGAAAACAACCTTTCTGGCGCAGACTTTTCCATTTCATGCAACAGAGAAGTGTCAACAAGATTTTATTTCTTTGACTTCTTTCTGACCACAGGGCAATAATATCAAGATTATGGATGACATGCGATAACCTTTAGCATGCATAGGGTTCACTTCATTTTATTTTCTTTGATTTGATAGGGTTTTTATGCCGATGTATATCATATGATCTTTGAGTTGTTGATACAATTTAGCCAATTATTTTGAGGTTCCTCCCCTTAAACGGTTTTAGTCACATAACAAGGGTTGGACACTATNAAAAGAACAATACCACTTTCAAATCTGCGAAAAAAATATTCGTATACAGAATCCTATACAAGACGACAAGAATAGATATGCGTAAATCTGAAATAGGAAGAATAAAAAAATGCATAAAAACACAATTGTTAGATATGTGCCATGTTAAGATTATTATGATTATTATATCCATCTAATGATTATGATTCTTTAATTCATTTTTATTCTTATTTTTTCAGAGTTCCGTACTTTTGTCTTTTTTTTTATTACTCTCCACGTCTCTATAACAGATACGTTTACGCATATTTGGAATGATATTGTTTTTATCCTATATCATCTTTTAGCTAGCTCATCAGAAACTGAGGTTAATAACATCGACTTGCAGGCACAGTGCCTATATGACCTTTTTCTCTTCTTCTTTTATTCTATTTCCTCCACTGTGTGTCAACTTTATTTTCTCATGTACATGTGTTTATAACTAGCATTTATTTACCTGTCTCCATTACTGCTATTTTTTGACATATTGTATGTCAGATGGTTTATCCGCATACGCCAGGAGGATGGTTTAATTAAAGGGGAACTTCACTCATACATTGATGTGTTCCCATAAGGATAAAATACAATGATCGAACTGTGAATATTTGAGCAAAATCCGACATTTCACTCCAAAGCAATGACTTTTCAAAGTTTTAATTTCGACGCACGATGGGCTCCTCAAATTCGCAACCTACAGGCCCAAAATGGCTGCCAACATGGAAAACTCTCCATTCACTTTGTACACAAGAATTCAACATTTTATACCTTTTAAACAAAAGTGGACAAAGAATTAACGAAATTCATCCCAAAATGCATGCATAATTATGTCTATATTACACTTTTAAGGGAAAGTAAAATTTCGTCTATTCTTCGAGAAAAAGAAGAAATTGACAAGTGAATTTCTGTGTACAAAGTGAATAGAGATGTATCCATGTTGGCAGCCATTTCTGCCTGTACGTTGCCAATTTGAGGAACACATGAGGGGTGTAAATCAAAACTTTGAAAATTCATAACTTTGGATTGGATTGTCGGATTTGCTCAAATTTTCACTGTTCGATCACTGCATTTATATCCTTCCACTGAGAATATATTAATGTATGGGTGAAGTTTCCCTTTAAGAAACTAAACGACTTGAAGCTATATAAGCTCATATCTGTCTATATTTAGCGTTCCCCATGCCATGAGTCACATCAAGCGCTCATTCTTTTTGTCTACATTGTGATGTGAAGGGCACTCGCCATGTTAGAAATGGTAATCGTCTCACTATGAAGTAATGACAACTTCTGGCAACAAATGATCATCTATTTAGTAATTCAGACTATTGAGCTATACCAAATAAACACTTCAAATGTTGTGTTATTTGTTGTTATATTATATGACTGTACGATGTCAGAGTCTGCATTTGATGTATACGCTGTAGGTCCCTCACTCTCAAAAGTTTGAGGAGAGTTTCAATAAACAGAGTAGCATGTATAGAGTCATTCTAACCATATTACCGGTAAATTAGCCCATTGACTACTGAATTCTGTAATACCCATAAACTTTGTGTAGGGATTCCCGGTTCCAGTAGTCAAAGGGTTAACCCACTGACTACTGAATTCTGTAATACCCATAAACTTTGTGTAGGGATTCCCGGTTCCAGTAGTCAAAGGGTTAACCCACTGACTACTGAATTCTGTAATACCCATAANAAACAAACATCATTACCAATAATTCATCAATTCATCCACATTGTGCTGCACTCAACTCAGATGAGATGAATGGGTACCTGGTATGAATTTATTCCTTGAAAAAGCTTATGCGCCTCGTAGCTGCACTGCTAAAGCCAGTGTAGTAATGCTGCGATTGTAGTGCACTTAAAGGGGAACTACACTCAGACATTAAATTGCTATCATCAAATGGAAAAAAAAAATAGCTGAATAAACTGTGAAAATTTGAGCAAAATCGGATAATCCATTCAAAAGTTATGATTTTCAAAGTTTTGATTCACACCCCTAATGGGCTCCTTAAATTGGCAAACGTACAGGCACAAAATGGCTGCCAACATGGAGAACTCTCCATTCACTTTGTACACGAAATTTCACATATTCCTATTTTTCCAGAAAAGTAGACAAAATTTGTTTTTTTCGGTTGAGTATATTATAGCCACATCAATTCTGCAAGCACTCCAGAAAGAACGGTGTTAATTCCTCATTTGAAATATGATATTGATCCATTTTCAATAAATCGATATACAAAGTGAATGAGGAGTTCTCCATGTATGACATCACACAGATTATGCTAATTGGCTATACGTTGCCACTTCAAGGATGCCCAGCACAGGTCAATGAAAACTTTGAAAATTCATAACTTTTGAACGGATTATCCGATTTTGCTCAAATTTTCACAATTTGTTCATCTGATTTTTCTTTATTTACTGACCGTAAATTCTTGTCTGGGTGTAATTTCCCTTTAAGGAATTCTCATGAAAAGTTGATCAGCGCTATATAAAAGTCGTCCATTGTTATTATTATTATCGATAAAAGGTGACTTACTGCAAAAACCATGCTTTTGCGCTGTAAAAACTAATCGATATTTTGAATGGTTGAATGAGTGACAACCTTTACTAGTGTATCAAAACTTTCAAAATTGCGAATCCAATACTTTGTTGGTGGTATACAGCATGTTGCAAATATTGATTTACCATTTTGAGGAGTTCGCCATTCATCGAACATTGCAATTAATTATTAATTCAACATCATAGATACTAGAATATAATTTAAAACCCGATTCGGTTGTCCTAATGGGCAACTCTTAAAACAAAATTAGAAAAAAAATGGATCACGACACAAGCGCTATTCAATGACTGCAGTCGAGCGCTGAAATGGAATGAAATGTATAACTTTTATTAAGCACTGTATGACACCACTGGAATCAAGTTAAGCACTTGGATTGGTAAAATGTTAGGTCACCGACAGTTGCAGATATTTATGGTAGAATATTCACCTCAGTGTGGAAAGAAAAGAGAGTGAGAGAGAGAGAGAGAGAGAGAGAGAGAGAGAGAGAGAGAGAGAGAGAGGGGGGGGATGAAAGATCTTAAATTGATCATTTCGGATTACTTTAAAGCTCAAGTACAGTTTTGGTAAAGATGATAGAATGTGAATTTGGGGGATTTTTATCATGACATGTAATTCTTTTACACATTATGAGAGCATAGCATCTTTTTTTTACGAACTGATTCTGAAAAGTTGAATTTTACCGTTAAATCATATTTAGCGCATTCTCTTGGTTATAGCATTATTTTGCTCGTTATCGACCATATACAAAGTTATTTCCAAGATTTGACAATATAATGATATAGAGATACACACAACAATTAAATTCTTAAATTTTCATCCAATTCTCAGAATGGGAAGTTGTCCTTTATCAAGAAAGAAAATATTGAAATAGCGTGGTGAAGCACCACGCTATAAAATTTTTCACATTTTAGGTTATAGCTTTTCCAAAACTCGTTCATGTTTCGCACAATCTTTTGTGCAATATGTTTATGATACTATATTTCATTTCACGAAGATGTGAAGACAAAAACTGGTGATAAAAATATTCGCTTTTACCAAAACTATACTTGGGCTTTAAGGTAGACTTGGTAGAATGGATTTTATCTTTATTTATTGCCCATTTAGGCTATCTTCTTTCAAATGGGTCACATCGAGATTCATTTTCCACTTAGACTTTGCTCAAGCGTCACAATATTTCCCTAAAGTTTTAAACAATTCCTAATCTAAATAAAAATAAAATGTGCATGAAAATATTTTGGTTCCATGAAAGAACTGTAGAACATATTTTGACAGTATAATCTGGTCCCGCCCCGCGACACCATAATTGATAAATACTGAAGGACTAGATAAAGAAAAAAAATGGGCAGCGATGAAGTTAACAAATAAATCATCCAAACAAAATTGTAATAAAATTACCATGCATTTTCCAATTTGGAAAATTCATTTTATAACAATCTGTTCAAAACAGTTTGGAAATACACTTTTTAAATGCTGCTCATACTGACTATTGTAAATAACACAAAAATAACAAACTAAGTTGTCTTCAATAAGCGAGTAAAAGGTTCATTTAAACTTTTAATCTTCCTGACGGGATTCTGTCGTTGTGTAATTTCCGCCCATATTCTATTTCCTACTACAGTTAGTAAAAAGGAAACTGAGGAATTTTAGGAAGCTATTTAGTTTAATTGGGTTAAAAGAACTGATTAGCACTTGAACGTAATGGTGGTGACTAAAAACTTGTTGCGTTTTCCGGAACAAATTCTGTTTAAATGTTTTCATCATTGGTGATTTTTTCTCTCGTTTTACATTATTTTGCTCATCACTATTGTTATCTTTTTTTCTCATTTCAAAACAATAACTTAATTTTGAAATAGAGGGATCATAACCTCATAACACATAGTAATGTAAAGATACGTGTTAAAAAGGACAACAAAAAGTGTACAAAATCAAAGCAGTATTTTCCATTGGAGTGGGTAGATTGCTTTAAAAGAATGATAATAAATTGCATTGTGCCTATACCCTTTTCAATGTATCATTAATGTTCTGAATTATTTTCCCGACCATACATATTTTCAGAATATAGAGCACAGTGCACCAACAAAATGATAAAAATTAAGAAGAAAAAAAAACAGCCGAAAAAATTGCGCTCTCAATTTCATGGCGAATACAACCAACCTTTTTCATCATTGAGTGAATAGGCGGATTCAAATAAAGACACAATTTAAGGGATTTGTTACAAATCACGAAGTTTGCTTAATCAGGGACCATGCAGCTGTTGGTTAAAATGATATTTTGTGCATTTTATTAAACCATAAAATGAGTCGACAGATTCCCAGTTCAACCAATCTAAAAATGTTTTCTTGGAGTGTCTGAAAGGAGCGCTCTCAAAAGAATCAAAGTCATGCTATGATATGTGTACAAAAGTTATTTAAGACTTTACTTACTTTCTTGGTCTGCTTTCTGAAGAAAAATGAAGAGAAAATCCGCTGTTTACTGTTACCCCGGTCGAAATAACTTGAAAACAAAATCCCAGATCACTCGTTGACTAGTTTCCCCGATTACAATTAAATATTAGATACTAATAGTCCATGGCAATATTCCTCTTGTTTCCAAGCCCGCCACTGAATGAGTGTAATAAGTCATTTGAGCGTTGTGTGAATTTATGAACTGTGTGTACACTCAACGGCACGTGCTATGTTCCGGGGAGTTTGTCAGGGTTACGGGATTGGAGAACTCAACAAAAAAGTTTACTCATAATGACTAGTCTTCTCTGATGCCCCCGTTCAGACTTTCGTCGGGGAGCATATCACTGGGCTTTGTCCAGAGATTGAAAGGAGACTTTATTCTCATCAGACTCGCACCGGTGAACCCTGGTGAACATTTTGGGGATCCCATGGTACTGTTTTACCGGGCGTTCTCCGGAAACGCCATATTAAACTATTAACCAGTGAACGAAAGGAAATCAAGGTCATAAGTGGGATTCGAACCCATGATGTTCTCTCAGGTTGAAATGCAAGAGTCAGAACCACTATACAACGGCGATTTGTGATACCCTATCATACTATCCAGTGTACACCTGGTGAACACACGGAGACCCTGATAGGGACTCTCCAAAATATGTTCAATAAAAATACGAATTCTTTGTTGAGGACAATTTTCCAGCCAAAATAAAGTTTTTTCCGTAACGATGATCTCAATCCCTTGAGAAAAATTGGTTCATTTTCAATCATTTTCTCTCGGTAGATCAACTAGTTTCAATTTAAATCGATATTTATTAACCAGAGGGATAAAAACACGATAGAAACAAGACTCTTCTGGTGATTCACATGCTCACTGTGTAAGTCTGAACGGGGTACTGTATTACACAGTAGACATGGTAGACAGGGTATTGATCACATTTGTACCCCTCTTTTTCCCCACACTTGTCGTAGTCTACAACCACATACCCTAGACTTTCGGCGTGTGCATGTGCAGATACAGGGTATGCATTTTGTGACTACATCACACACATACAAGCTAGAGCAATGATGTATGTGTGTGATGTAGTCACACAATGTACATACCCTGTATTTGCACATACACACACCGAAATGGTAGGGTATGTGCTTGCAGACTACACTTGTCGATGGCTAGAAGGAAATTAATCACTTCCTGAAAAGGTTCCCCCTCCTCCGTTTCCTAATATCAGATCATTTTCTTCTAAAAATAGACATAATGGGGTTATTGTCATGCTGCAAATGCACTACTAAGAAGGGATCAATACTGCACCCTGTTGAATATCATTTACAGTTATTAGATCAATTTTTCTATTTATTTATGCATTCATTTATTTGTGTTTGTTTCAATCTATTTCTTCTTTATTTTCTAGTAATTCATACATTTGTCTCTTAATCTACATACCAATTAACCTACCTGTTCATAATTCCATTCATTCTTTCATTTATCTATGCATATGTTTTTTCTGAAAGTTGAAGCCTGAAATTTAATGTTAGAGTTTTTCCATATAAAGACATAAAAAAATCCCCACCCCATCCTAATTGTTAAAACAGTTACTTCCAAATCGGGGAAAATATTGTTGTTGTGTTTGTTTATGGAGGCCACATTTGTAGATATAAATCCGTCTCAGTTACCATGACAACAACATGTTTTAATGTTACCCTATACATTATTTATAAAAAAAAAAAAAAAAAATGATTGCAAACAGAATTTCAGCAGTAATCGCAAGAGAGTTGAATCATTATTTCGAAATTTATTGCGTTTCTAGTTTTCTCCTGTGCGCTATACAATAATTCATATTCGCAGAAAAAAATGTGTATTTGGGCCAATGGATTTTTATCTTAACATGAGCAAAGCAAATAAACCTTTCCATTAAATCATAGCGTTGGGCCCGTAAATAATATCATAAATTTGTCATATTTTACACCTGTTGACTATATTTTTTTTCTCATAATATTACGGACACATTGGCAAACTGAGAAAAATGATGCCAATTTGCAGATTTAAAGACATTGTGTAACCATCCCGAATGTGCAATTAATCTCAAGCCAGGTTTTCTATTTTATGTGATTACATTCAGATTGATGGAAAGTAAACATAACATGCAAAAATAATAACATTTACACATGCTCGCTCAAGACATCTATGAATATTAAATTAAGCGTCATTCATGACGCATAATTCAGTGTGTTTTATGGGAGTAGCATTTGACATTTTTGCTTGTTTGAACCATTGCAAGTACATGTAATATTTTACCAGATTATTTCGTACGCACCAGGGTACGTGCATTATGAATCCGTTTCTCGGTTAAAAAAAAAAAAAAAAAAAAAAAAAAAAAAAAAAAAAAAAAAAAATAAATTTGTTCCCCCCCCCCCCCCCCCCCCCCCC
>BQKZ01009337.1:0-11957 GCA_036244855.1 Temnopleurus reevesii
TACAACCGAGTAAACTCTGGAGATATTTTGCGTGCAGCTGCACAATTATCTTTCTACACAAGGCACCATGTATGCACAGATAAACCCTTGCAGGCAGCTCAGGTGATGAATCTGTGCTCTTTTTCGCTGGAATAAGGCCACATGATTTCTGAGCGCTGATCTATTTTTACTCGATGGGAAGGTAAATTATTATTTTATACTTTCATATTTCATGACCACAAACCCTGCTTCATGGTAGATATGAAAACTGGTCATGTTATGAACGGGTCTAATTTGGATTTCGCCTCAAAAGCTGAGCATGCTTTCCATACCAGAAACGGGAAGAGTTCCTACGCAACAAAAGCAGAAATGTGGGAAGATTGCATATGAAGCATTTGACCGTACTGAATCTACATAACATAAACAATTAAAGCCATGTTTCATAAACAAGATTTGAAGTTCACTTTAGGGGCATATAGATTGTTAACGGTTTAAAATTAGCCATTGGAATCGGCTTTGGAACCGCGTTTAGTGAAATTAAGCGCCATTTTTTGAAAACTAAATGTGAACAGGGTCTAGGACTTCATTTCCCTCATGCAATTAGCTGAATCAAGGCATCCTGTGTCATTGCGTACTTGGCAATGTTCAACTACATTGCTGTGGTCAATTTACAGAGTAACAATCCTTTACATGACGCTATTTTTGGCAGACGTACAGGTTATCTGTGTCTCGTTCCGTTTGTCCTTTTACCACCAAAATGGCAACAGTAAGCTTTGCTGACCAGGGGCAAGTTATACCTGCATTTGTAGATTAGAGTCCTCTTCAAGGGGTAGGCCCCAATAAAGGCCATGAAATAATTTGCTAGTGGAAAATATATATTAAACTAATAACTCCCGTACATAATCTATGACATATACAACTCTTTTAGTTTCAGGAATATAAAATTCTTAAAAATTCATATTTTTTATATAATAAAGAAAATACGACTTATGCGTATATTTGCTCACATGGATAAGCAATTGGAACACATTCACAAAGAACAAACACGCATTCAAAAAGCCATGTGCAGAGATCATGTCGGACTTCAGCTCCATGTATTGGTCCTTTACAACCTGTTTTAAAATCCTCAATTAGTAATCTTTAAAAAAATATTGGGGCTAATTTTATGCAACTTAGCAATATACAAGATGCCATTTAAAGTTTGGCTTAATTTGTCATGCCTTCCACAACTGTTTAATTTTGTACTACCCTGCCACTGTCTCCTTTTATATGATCCTTAGCAGATTGAGGTGTATAACATCATTCAACACAAGATACCATGTTCAATTACACCTACAACAACCTTTTAGTCACATAGTAATGATATGGAGTAGCTGTGAGTAGCTCTGAAGGGAGGTTTCAACAATCGGTAAACTGGGTGCTAAATGAATGATAATGGAAACCACACACGGAGCTTTTTAACTCAATTGACAGATATGATTCAGTGTGACCTTTCAACGCCTAATGATTGTTTCTACCCATTATCTCGTTACGGAGGGGTATAAGGAAGAGACAAAGAACAATATTGGTCTTACCTTTAGAGGTTGTAATCAGATCCCCTGGTACACGATGGGCAGGCATTTCCTGGAGTATTACTTGGTCCTCTGTCGGTGTTGTGTCTGCGACTGCTGCTGTTCCGTCGTCGCTTTGGTCAGTCGCGGTGGTGTCTTCGGAAAAGCAGACTTCGTAGATGCTTCCGCGTTCATGCGAAGCCGACTCATCAGGCTGAATCGTTTCCTCTGCTGCAATGCTTCTCACGTGGGGCCCTCCCTCGGGAAGTATGAGGTTTAATTGATCGTGGCAGGTGTTAGATAGAGGGGTAGGAGCTGGGGCAGGTCCAGGGGAAATGGGGGAAGGGGGGTCTGGGGGTAGACGGGGGATGCTTTCTGAATTACTATCGGGTAAGAGAGTATCCTCATAAAGATCCTCCGCTAATTCATAATCATTTGATGGTTTAAACGTAGAAGCGTCTCTTTCACTCTCTCCTTGGGCTAGCAAAGCAGTGACATCATAACCACGTGAAAATTCCCGCACTTCGTCATAAATATCATTGCCTGGATCAATCCTTGTTTCTGCAGCTGGAATAGGTTCAATATTTTGGGCTATGCTTATCCTAGGCTGAGGAGTTGGACGGCTGACTGCACTTTGAATACTTTCATTAGAATCTTTGACAGGTGATACAATGTTTCTTGGGCGTGGGATGGGCAGAGAGGCACTTGTCTCAGGTATTGAATCTGATTTAGATAAAACACCTTTGACGGTCACTTCTGACACTTCATTTTCCTTCAAACTCATTCCAGGCCCGCTGGTAATGATGGGGTTAGGCGAAACAGGTAGATCCGCTTTTCTCGCGGAACGTTTTCTACCGCCACCTACGTCTATATCCAGAGATACGATACTCGTCTCCTCTGAGATGCCTTGGACGATTTTTTCAAAAACAGCTGCGCGTTCCCTTACTTTGATTTTATGGTCTCTGACGGAAAGTTTTTTATTTTTACTTGGGATTTCTGCTGAAGCATGTTGCAGGTTGTCTTGAATGTCGTGTACCCGGGAATGAATGTGGGGAGTTTTCTGGGGCTGATCAGTACTGTGTTTTGTTTCAGAGTCAATAGGGGAATTCACGGTGACAGTCTTATTAGAGGCTGCTAGCGGTGAGCTGCATGTGCGTTGAATACCATCATGAACGTTTTTAGCCTGGAGTGAGCCTGCGAGGGAGCGCGTCATCACAACTGGAATACGAGCAGCCGGTAGACGAGGTTTTGTTTCCGACTCCAATCTCGACGACATACCACTAGTCATCCCGCCATCTGTATCATCACCTGAAATACCCACTCCCTTAACACTTTTCTCAGAATTCATTTCACATACTGGAGTCTTTACTATTTTCTTCAGTGCATTTCCCTTCGGTAGCACCGCTGGTTTGGGCTTGACAGGTGGAGCATTCATACCTCCTTCTCTGACCTTCTCCAGGAGACCAGCAGGTTTTGGAGGAAGCTTAGGAGGAGGCCCTATCTTTGCCCTGACACCTGCTCCATCACCAGGAACTTTCCCGTCTGCATGTTTTTGCTGCGGAGGGGGTTTTCTAAGAGGTTTATCATTTACGATCCCACTGCTGGCACCACTATTGACAAGCCCACTGCTGATGATACCAACATCACCTTCTATTCTCTGCTCGTGAGGGGGTGATGGAGGAGGTTTCCGAATAGATTTACCAGTTGCAATCCCACTCCTGACACCACTACTGATGGTCCCACTGCTACTGCCACTATTGGAGATCCCACTCCTGCCGCCAATATTGACATTAACACTATTATCCACCACTTTTTGTGGCTGAGGGGGTGATGAAGGGGGCTTCCTGCTGGCTTTATCATTCACAGTCAAATTATGGATCCCACTGCTTCCATCCTTATTGGTGATTCCACCGGTGCTACTAACATTGATAACTTTCTGATCATCTCCTTTCCGTTGCTGTGAGGGTGACGGAGGTAGCTTCCTTACCGGTTTATCAGTCGTAATCCCAATCTTGATATCACTACTAGAGGTCTCACTGCTGGCACTACCAATGCTTCTATCATCTACTTTTCGCTGCTGGGAGGGTGATGGCGGGGGCTTCCTGATGGGTTTATTGGTCGTGATCCCACTCCTGACACCGCTATTTGTGATGTTATCGCTAACATTACTATCATCTCTTTTTCGCTCCTGAGAAGGTGGTGGAGGGGGCTTCTTGGTAGGTTTATTAGTTGCATTCACACTCCTGACATCAATATTACTGATTCCAGCACCAACATTTACATTCCCAATTTCTTCTCCACCACCAGTCATCCCAGAACTGACAGAGGAAGTCTCGCGGGGTTCCATGGTGATGTCACTTCCTGTCTGGCTGACCTCTGGCCTGGTTGGAATGCCGGAGATTAAACCCTCGGCCGCTGTCATCTGGGGTGGTGACTGGGCGCTTTCATATTCCTTGGTCGGCTTGACGATTTCCTCCGCCATAGCCTCAATGCTCCCAGTAGACGTCATGATATCCTCCATGCATTGTGCATTGTAAGGCAGGATCTGGAAGTAGACAAAAACAAAAACATTCAGAATTAGATCAGGGTAGGTGAGGAAAGCTTCCATTCAAGATACAAATTAAAATGTAAACAATGGGAGCTCACGGATGTATCATATATTGAGGTCAAATTTGATAGATTTTCTTCAAAAATACCTTTATGGGTCTACTGAGCAATGAAATGAGTATCATTTTTCTTTCTGTCAGGAATGGGACAATTTATGAGGGTTCAACTGAATTGATGTTATCATAGTAGCGAGCATAAACCTTTTTTAACATATAAATCTGCTTGCTAAAAACATACTACTTGAGAAGGGAGTGAGTGAATGACACAGATAATTTTTGATATATTAGAATTTAATTCAAATAAAAAAGACTTACATTTTCAACACAACCAGAATTTAAAGATCAACTTGCTCCAAAAGCGATTTCAGCAAAAGTGACAATAGCTTTGAATTTGTAATCTATCTAGTCTCGAAATGACACTCAAAGCAAGGAAATGTAAATAAAAATGTTTATCATAAGCCCAATTAGAATGCTTTTCCTTTTCTTATCTTGGATGGAAACAAGATACAAGGGGTCATGTAAACCTTTTGTATCACAAGCTACAAAAATAAAGACTAACATCATTTCCTATATCCTCGGACTAAAGATAAAATGGTTGACTCAACCATGTAGTCCTATCAGTGCAAAAGAATACTAAAATAGAATATACCAGATGGGATAAGTAATATTCACATAATAAAGTTCGACAAGAAGGTCATCTTTGGGCAGTACATTTGATGTCAGAGTCAAATAAAAATACATGTAGCTTCTAGCAATGCACGTATTTAAGTACTCTTTGGAAGTCTTCACTGTAATAGTCGTTGAAGTAAAACATTTATGCAAAATAATGAATACTGACGATGTAGAGCTTTATCAAGAAACAAATGAACGAGCTTGAGCTTTCAATCCTTGCAGAATCTTAATCATAACAAAATGAAAAGGAAAAACGCTAAAAACAAAAGTATATAGAAAAACCTAAAAGAGAGGCTTTAATATACTTGTACATTCAATTCTTATCCTTGTAATTTTGCTTATGACTAAGATTCTGCAAGGATCTTTTTTTAATTCGTTTTACTCCACAGCTCTCCATTATTGGATAAGCAGTTTCAGCAATTACTTAAATTTCCTGACAATTTCTACTAAATTAATCAAGTAAGCATTTATTTTTATGCTCCATATTTACTATCAATTATATTCAATTTTTCAAAACAAATTATCAATGCTAAATAATTGTTCAATTTGAATATCATAACCTACCTCCTCTGTCGAGTAATCTTGTGGGTTCCATGACTGGCATCTTCCTCTTCATCTAAGAGAAAGAAAGGAAGAGAGAAGCGGAAAGATGAATACATTATTTAATCCATTGAGATATAGCTGATGAAAGAGGCCAAATATTCCAAATAATATCCAAATCAGAGGCTTTACAGATGAGAGCATGTGACCAAGGAGCTCATTGATGCAGTGAAAGGAGTCCTAACACATCTGTTAAACTTGATTGAGAGTCTGTATGCAAATAGCACATACTCTTTTAGTTTACCTGTATGGGGTGAATTTCACATGAATGTAATCGCCTAAATTTCCACGCTCAACCAATCAGAATTGGCAATATCAGAAGCTCTTCACAAAAGATGCTGAAGGAGCTGTTTGTGAAGCAGCCCTTGGTTACTGAGATCATACCTGACCTTTAAAACTACAAGGATTCTCAAATTTACATCTAATCAGTTCACATCTTCATCTGACGTGCTTCCATGTCTGTTTGTTTGTTCCTTGGGGGACGGAATGTTTGTTTGTTTTTATCTTTATTTTGTCAATTTGTAAGGCGGTTGTTTTTCAAAGCTCATAAAATATAGCTTCTTGATATATATTCAAGGTCTAAACAAACTTCACATAGCCCAGTGTACAAACGCTTTCTGTCCCATGTTGTCTATAAGACAGCTGTAAGCAGACCTGTATTTTAAAAAGTGCAGTTCTGACTAACGATGGTCAGTAGAAAAATTTAATTGAAGCAATATGTAAAAATAGTATCAATTCGTTCTGCTTATATTCTGTTGTGATAGTAGAGAGGGCTATTGCCATCCCCCTCATCTACCCCACTCCCCTCCCCCTCCCCAGCAGAAATTTAATGCTGGAAGTAGATGCTTTGCAACCAGGGAAGTTCCTTATGCCCATAACCCAAACTGTGGTATCAGTGCTACTAGTTCAAGCTCAAGAACATTCAGTTTCATATTGCCACAGCTATCAATAACAAAATAAATGAAGTGAAAGAAAGGATGCTAAAATTGCAAGAGCAAATATAAAAGAATTAAGCTGAATTAAGACATTTCTGTCTT
This sequence comes from Temnopleurus reevesii, assembly GCA_036244855.1. Lineage (NCBI taxonomy): Eukaryota > Metazoa > Echinodermata > Echinoidea > Temnopleuroida > Temnopleuridae > Temnopleurus > Temnopleurus reevesii. The sequence goes on from BQKZ01009337.1 coordinate 6,445, forward strand.
TTTGAGGTAGGCCCCCGACATTGTTAAAATATGTGCTCTACATGTAAGTTGGGTGATAATCATCACATAAAGTCTGAATTCAGTTTGAATATATCCTTAAGTATAAAACAGGAGTGGTTCGTTTTAAGTCGCTGTAAAACTCTTAAAGTCATGTTGATTTCCTGACTGTCTGGTTGTCAATAGACATGAATTAATAGGTTCCAGGCGGCCCAAGGGTTAACATTTGAAATATTTAGCTTCAAAGCATTCAAAGCAGAGAGCTCGATCGAGCTTTGGACATCCAAAATACAATTTTATATTCACAGCCTGGTCNAAGAGGTATGCTTAAAGAAAAAAAAAGATTAGTGAGTTTTCATAAAAGTTACATACACATCAGATTATTTAAACTAAACTTGGTGATTCAAAGGAATTGGTAAATTCAATGAAAATCAAACTCTGAACAGATGATAAATTCCAAAGCATATTGTTATCAACATATGGAAAAAGAATCATACGTCAAGTAAAATGCATGATTGGAGTCATAGGAAATGGGCCATGACATCAAACAGGAAATTAAACAACTAATATCGCTTCACACAAGGGGGAGCTCTTCAATAATATGACAAATGGAAATATTAAGTTTTGTATTTTGTCCTGAGTGTTTCTCAAACAAATCCATTTTTCCTTTTAATTTTATTCAGCACACCAACATTCCTCTAACTTGCTCACTTACTTACTCAAATTCTAACTCCAAGAACAGCATTTCTTTTGATATTGTCAAATAATGTGGTAAATATCATGATCTGTTTTTTTAATGATTAGTATGCAATGAATAAAAATTAAACTATCATATCACAAATTTAAAACAATGTAAGAAAGATACTTGTGTATCTAAAAATGAATGTCAGAGAAAAATAATATCAATATTCTGAATCATTTTCTGTCATGTTGGCTTGATAAGACTCCTTCAGTGAGAACTATGTGGGAATTCAAATGAAGAAGTGGCAATCCCTAAATATAAATTATTTAAAATTGACCCCACCCCCAGTTGGAATAGGGTTAAAGATATTATCTAAATCCTAGTTTTGTCTGGAGGTGGGATGTTTCCTTGCACCTAATAGACATCAAAATAGAATACAAAGGACTACTTTTAAAATACTTTTAAAGAATATTCTCATGTTACTTGATAGGCTCTATCTAATCTCAAGATCAACTTATGGTCTTTAAAGGTTTTTTTTTTGTAATTTCCTGATATTCAATTTAACACCTCATCTTGTCATCTCTTCAACACCACCATCCTGTAAACCTTGTGAAGTACATTCTTATGTTACAAGCCAAGAGGAAGCAGAAAAAGGGCATGAATAAACCGCAAAGTAAAAATGAATTTGGAAGGGCATTGAGGTATACCAAAAAGGTCATAGCCGAAAGTAAAGTAGTCCTCCTACTCCTACTCCTCCTCCCCTCCATCTCCCCACATTAATGCCTTGAAATATTAAAGGGGAAAGAGGGTTCCAATCAAAGCATCTTACCTGTCTGGCCAAACATATCACCAGAAAATTTCAAACACAAAATATAAGATATACCAAATATACAACTGCAACGACGATATTTGTCTTATCATATAGAAGAGATTATCTTCAAGTTGTATCACTGATACATATGAATGCATACGTAAAGAATGCATGTCAAACAAATTTTGAATAACTCTGAATTCAGATATATTGATGAAAAGTATCATCCCCTGTCTATAGAATGCCAATTCAATTGAACAATTCAAGACTTTACTCAGAACCAATCTCTTCAATGTCTAGTTTACTTCACTAAGCTGTGGGTTGGTCTTCACTTATGGAGGCGCACATGTTTTCCACCTAAATTTGTTTCCAATCGATTTAACTTAATTTGCCAATTAAGGATTTATTAATATTTATAGTAAGTGTGTAACTTGAAAATATTAAAAATCTTTGATGTTTTCTTTCCATCCTAAAAAACATTTTTTCAGATTTTTTGTTTTTATTTCTGTAAACCACATGTTATTCAATGCTTTGAAATTCACACTAAAATTCTTATTACTATTAAGTATAAATACATTTAAAGAATTCTAGATTTCTATTCTGGTTTTTAAAACCAATCAGAGCTATTGTAACTTATTTCAATGCAGTAATAGGTATAATAAAACTGACTTAAAACATCTTCAATTTTCGCTGTACAAGCTTTTCTCTCAATTTCTCTGCCTTTCCTCTAACTGAAATATGCTAAATAATTTTCCCATTTCCATTTTTCCTTAGTCGTGAGCTAGAGTCGGATGCCTCCAAATGACCTGTAATAATTAGATATTCAACCATTTTTATTCAATCATCGCTGAAGGGCATAGTAAAATCCTAGAGTTGACCCTGTAAATGAGCAAATGATTGAAGGTATTAACCAGATCTGCAATGTCATGTTGCCCTTGTATCAAATTGGAATATATAAATGAGTTATGTAGCATGTAACTAGGTAGAATTTCAAGAATAACATAAATCTAAATTGGGTCACAAGATGAAATTATGGTATGAATGTATGATGAGATAATTGGCATTTGTAGGCCAACATTAATGTAATTTCTAGGTGAGAAATATGTTTCCGAAGCATGATCACATATATGGTGCAGTTAAAATGGCACTAAAACTAGATTATTTACAGATACATTAGCAAACGCAACGAGTTGGACTGGAATAAGACCATTATGGCTTGAAAATAACCACATGAGACTGTAAATCCTGTCAACTTAAAAAAACATGTATCTTTTAAAAGAAGAGTCTATCCAAAAAAAATAATAATTTTTTAACAGAAGCAGAAAAAATTGGTGAGTAAAAAAAAAAATTGAGGAAAATTGGATAAGTAATAAAAAAGTTATGAATTTTTAAAGATTTGAAAAAATGGGCAAATCAGTGGAAAGTTCCAGAGATGTTGCCAATTTTATGACATCATGGGTGCACAACTAACCAGAGTTTTCATTATAAATATGGTGCAAAATTTGTTATTTGTACAGAAAATTGCAAAGTTTGTATGAATGTAAACATGCAAATAGTGGATCTACATATCTATCATAAAGATATCCTATTGTTAAAGTTTTGAGGAAATCATACTTTTGGGGAAAAGTAACATTTAATAACATTGATATGAATGTAATAGATGGTCAGTTGTGCACCTTTGACGTCATCAGTTGTCAATTTATCTAAATAATTGAAATATTCATAGCTCTCTTATTAGTTGTCCGATTTTCCTCAAATTCTTTTTGTTCTGTTCACCTATTTTTTTCCTGTTGAACAATTATAATTTTTGGGTAGACTCTTCTTTTAAAGACAGTTAAGTGAATTAGGTCTACCAATAGGTCTTGGATTAACTATGCTAGCTAACTAAGATTTCAATTCATTTCCATATCATACGAATTGAGCCATTTATGAGAAACAGGTAAATTAATAAGAATGGTTTACCGATCAATCGTGTGTATGTATCCAATAGGATATATTCTAAATTGCCATATTTGGCTATACTTATCCTGCTACATCAAGTTTAAAAATTACCCTGGTCTAAACTTAGTTGGATTATCAATGTATTTATGGGCACTATAAACCCTCTAATGCTTTTGAAAAGGTTTTGGATATAAAAATTGCATAAGCTATTAAAAATACACAGTTTTATAACTCTGACACATCTCTGTCGGGATACGTTTTTTCTCACCTTCTCAGCTGACCTAAATTCATTAAACATTGCAAAAATATTTAATCGGACCACAGAGGTTTTAAAAAACCCTTGATTAGGAAGTCTTCATAAGAAGAGGCTGAAAGGAAATTGGTACCTTACAATCCATTTTTGTGTAGCAACAAGATTATAATGAACTCTTCATTACCGCACATTTTTTCTGACTTCAGAATGGAATAGAGGAAGCCTTCAAGAAAGCACAGCTCACTATAAACTGATTACCACAGAGAGTGTATAATCCATGTGATAGATATTTTGTAGCATTCTCATATGATACGAAATATAATGGTAATGTAATATATGCAAACTGGCTTGCAGTATGTTCGTTTAAAGGGGAACCAACCCCTGGAATTATCGTGCTCATTGAATGAAGAAAATTCAAATGAAAAAACTGTGAAAATTTGAGCAAAATCAGACAAACTGTTCAAAAGTTATGAATTGTCAAAGTCACAGAGGTATGACGATCCCTACCACTGATGGGGATCCGTGCGATCAGCAAATTCGACGGAATCTGTGACGTCATGCCGGACAACTCCTTATTCACTCTGTATAGAAATCTTTACATTTTTTTCCTTTTGTCGGAAAAGTCAACAAAATGCTAATTTTGGGTTGGGGTATAGCATTTCTGTATTGATTCTGCATTTATTTTGAGAGGATTCATGTTACAACCTTACTCTAAATTTTACATTAATACCTTTGTACAAAGTGAATGAGGAGTTGTCCGACATGACGTCACAGATTCTGTCGGCGTTGCAGATCGCATGGATCCCCATGAGCGGCAGTGATCGTCAAATCTCTGTGAATTTGACAATTCATAACTTTTGAACGGGTTGTCCGATTTTCCTCAAATTTTCACAGTTTGTTAATCTGATTTGTCTTCATTCAATAAGAGCATGATAATTCCAGGTGTTGGTTCCTCTTTATACAAAAATGTGATATTGATATGATAATTTTCATATACGAGTACTTTAGTCTTAATGTTGATCATGAGAAACTTTCATAGGAGCTTTACTTCATCAATTGATATGAAAGAGTCATTGTAACCCATGGCGTTAATTTCCTTCAGCAAATATTTATCCACATTGTGCTGCACTCAACCCAGGTGACGTGAATGGGTACCTGGCAGGAATATACAATTCCTTGAAATGCCTTTGCACTAGGATGGTAACGGGTAAAGCCAGGGTAATAATAATGCAAAAACGCCTTGATGAGCACTCTTGCAGAGTGGATACATGCGCTCTATAATAATAATAGTACAATTCTTATATAGCGCAACATACCTTTGAAAAAGGTCTCAGTGCGCTTAAATGAAATAGTTTAGAAGAAAAGTTATATTATAGTTGTTTGAAAAGGTGGGTTTTTAATAGTGTTTTGAAACGTCCAACAGAATCGGCAGCTCTAAGTGTAGATGGTAAATTATTCCACAGCTCGAGAGCTGCGTACGAAAAGCTACGATTACCATAATTCTTTGTTTTGGCGGAGGGGACAACAAAAAGGTCTTTTTTACTGGATCTAAGATCTCTACCTGATACATATTGAATTTTAGATCTTGTTATCAAATTGTTCTAATGGCTTTATTCTCGAATGAGTTATGAACATTATAAACTGTCTTTGGTGGCAACCTTTACTGCTTATGTCAAAATTAAAGCCCAAGTATAGTTTTGGAAAAAGCGAATATTTTTATCACCAAATTTTGTCTTCAAATCTACTTAAAAAGAAACATGATATCATGAACATGTTGTACAAAAGATTGTACGAAAAATTAACAAGTTTTGGAAAAGTTATAACCTAAA
>BQKZ01009337.1:13481-24620 GCA_036244855.1 Temnopleurus reevesii
CTAATAGATAATGGAAAACTGTGTCCTAATATCCAAGGATGGGGTCATTCCTGCTAGTTTGCACACAATCGAAAGTTCCTCTTAATTATCCAAATACACCAAAACAAAGAAGGTCACACAGACTTAATTCTTAGTACACTCTTATTGCCAAAAAATTACTTGAGCAATCAATTACTTAGCAGTCGAAAGATGAAAGTGTGATTGGAGAACAATTGTAATCATATCCGCGAAGTCATTTCAAGCCAGAACACCTGTCGAAGATAGAGATTCATCCTGCGTCTGCTTCAGACACAGATGGGTATGCTGATGACATCACTCTTAGAAGTCAGAGGGAGGGAAACAGCTTTTCGCTTTCAGTGACCATTCCTTCGAGGTCCAATTAGTCCCAGAATGACGTCCGATGAAAGATCAACCCTGCAGACTGTCTAGGAATTTAAATTTTTAAGCCCTCTCATATTTTGCAAGTTCATGGGGGTCTCAAAGCAGATTTGGGGTCAAATTTGGTAGAACTGTTCAATAATTGATGAGACATGAGCAGTTGCACAAATGTTATTGAGCTTAAATGTTGCTAAGCTCAAATGTTATTGGGCACAGATGTCGCTAAGCTCAAATGTTATTGGGCACAAATGTTGCTAAGCTCAAATGTCATTGGGCACAAATGTTGCTAAGCTCAAATGTTATTGGGCACAAATGTCGCTAAGCTCAAATGTTATTGGGCACAAATGTTGCTAAGCTCAAATATCATTGGGCACAAATGTTGCTAAGCACACAAATGTTCTTGAGCACAAATGTTATTGGACACAAATGTTATTGGGCACAAATGAATATGGCAATGTGCACAATTTCCACATGCTCCAACATCAGCTCCTTTGGGCATTCAATTTCAATCTTGTTATTGTTTGCTTAAATGATGCCTAGAACAAGATCAATTTAAATAGCCAAATGTAAAAATAGAACTGCCCTATTTCTCCTCATTTCAGGGTGTGTCTGGGTTAAGTTGATTATTTCGCCCTAATATCGTCCATTCCTCCTCTGTCCAGCATCAGTTTAAGCTGTGGCTAGTATGATCAATGAGTCATGTCACACATGTCCCTATTAATTAGAACCCTAAACCTTTCACATTTAAATCCAATTCAATCTAAATAAACCCCATTCTTATTGTCCAGTATTGGAAATGTCCAAGTGAACTGTTTTCAAATATCTAAATGCAGCATTGAGTAAAGATCAACTAGTCCTCATGGAGTTTGCATGAGAATGATCCAGGTCCAGATTATTGGTATTTTGCTACAAGAAGAATTTGTTGACAATCACTCCAGATCTATGAGATGATAAACTTGAGACATTGGACTTGAGAAACTTGTGCGATACTTGTGAAATCAAGAAAAATATAGCGCCTTCACAAATGGCAGAGTGAAACAAGAATTGAAGCAATCCAGATAGCCAGAATGAACAAAATTCAAAATGGCCTATAGATATATTCTGTTTCCAAAATGCAAGTTGAAGAAGAAAAGTGTTAGCTCTTGGAAGAAAAGTCAAATTGCTACAAATCATCCATTTGTAATGTTCCAAGCATGTGCTTCTCAAACACAAGCTCCTCCGATTCCAAGTCATCAATTGAGCAAAAATCTTCAAACTTCTCTTATAATGAGCAGTGTAGACACAGGCAGAAGGGCTTATAATCACGGGTGCAGCTCAAGAGCAAAGACTTTGGCTAGATACATCCAGAAAATCTTGTAATGCCAATCGATGAAGTGAAGCTCATCAAGCATCCTTCCTATTGAGACCATCCCACTGCTGACACCAAGATAAAGTGATCACCAGAACTACCTGTTCCTTCATCCACAGTCACAACTGCAAGTGTCCTCGAATCAAATCTAAGCCTTCGTGTTCATCGCCCTCGCTTGTCATTTATCATCGCCATGAGACATTACACGATATCAATTATTTCACTGGTGAGGGGGTATAGTTTATAAGAAGAAAATCCTGATTATCCCCCAGCTTTGCATGGAATTCAAGATGTTTTGGTAGGGAAATGCTCCCACCCTTTCAGCTTCAATCTTCCAGCCAAGAACTGAAGCTGTCGGCTAAGTGCAGCTGTTGGATGCTCCCACAACGAAGAGAAGGGAGTCCCTGGTTTCCAGGCAAGATGACAGGAGAGCAGGGGGAAAAGAGGGGTTTTAGGCCCGTCTGCACTATAGCAAGTTTTTGAATTAGCACACTAATTCTGGTCCAGGTAAATAGCCCGATCAGAACTAGCTCAAGCTAATTTGCTGTGCAGACGCAAATAGTGAGCTAATTCACTAAAATATCTTAAGCTTGACAAGCCCAAGATATCTTGGGCTTATTTCCAAAAATAGTCAGCTAATTCGGGAAATAGCTCACTCACTCGCTCGTATTTTCCACAGTTAAGACCGCGCTCGGTTTTATTTGCTTCAGGCTGTTTCCACATCAAGGTCACACAAGCCCATCGCGTTTGTTTTCCAGTAGTCATTCTTATTTTAATTGACTGGAGTCGAGCTAATGTGCGGCTCGAACTTAACAATATCGAGCTAAATCATGGGAAAGGACAGTTTCCATCTCGAGATATATTTTCCTTTCTTGGGATAGCACAGATAGGACTAATGAATCTCGAGCTAAATTGAGAAGAGATCTGATCGGGTTAAAATCTCGAGATCAAGGAACCTCGGGCTAGTGCAGCGCCGTCTTTTGAGAGAGCGTCTGGAGCTTGTTGGATCAATCGGCGATGCTTTGAGCGGGCGTGAAGCGATCCAATTTAAATCGTTGACTGCTGTGCCGTCCGTTGCCGAAGCCCTCTGCTCCATGACCTTGGGATTCCCATAGAGAACAGGGGATACACCCAATGGGTGGAGCTTCTCCTGACTCACTTCTGTCAAAATATCTTTCTGGTTATATAAAACATATTAAGATTATATTTCAAATTATGGAATTTATAGGTCCATTTTTATAAATCAATTATTATATGTAATGCACTTGATACAGGGATCATATCTTATACTGCTTTAATTGTAGAGCCAACAACTGGCACTCGGACATTTCAAGGAAAAGATTTCTACCCGGTGCCCATTTTCACGTGGGTTGAGTGTAGCACAGTGTAGATACATTTCTTGCTGAAAGAAATCAACAATCTGGTTAACAATCTACAGTAGTTAAAAGGCAAGAGCAGGAAGCACTACACCACAATGCTTCTACAAGTTGCTGGTATTGAAATTATTGTAGTTTTATTCTTCTCATTAAACAATAGAAATTCATTAAAAAAAACTCTTTAAAATGTGTGATAACTAAATATCCATAAGTGTGGGATAATATGGAAATTATTCATCCAACTAGCTCACGAGTTTGAAAATCAAGTAGGGGGCCTGTAATATAAAAGATGCAATTAAACTTACGATAAATATTTATCGTAATTCTATGGAAAAATGTGTACCAAAGAGATGCAATTAATTGCAAGATTAATTGTATCTCTTTTATGTCGCAGGCCCCCTGAACTCAATAACAATCAATCTAATACTGGATGTTAAGATGTTAATTTGTATATTACAGCAGTAATTTACAACCTGAGCAACAAACATGATGAAAGATGAGAACAAACGATCATTTGTACAGTGTTCTCTAAATAGTATTCAATCTCTGTGTATGATAGTCTACTTTTTAACAAACATGAAGTGATTAAAGCGATAAATCAGTTTTGGGAGGAGGGCGCTTCAGATATTTAACTAGTTTGCGAGCTGCAGTAAAATTATTACCATAATGCAGCTTTTCAATAGTAAATTAGAGCATGTTCATAGTTTGTTTGAATGAAATCGACCTAGTTTTTGGCTTAATTATCGCAAAATAAAAAATCATGCTGCGGTCGTTTTCCCCTTCACAACATGCTTCACATACAAAATGAACACAAACTCACACACCGCAGACAATCCCACCGATCGCACCGCCCATTTCAGGCCGACGCTCCCCCGTGCAAAAGCACTTAGCACACCGTAGGAATAATGGCTGATTGACGTGTTCGACGTAAAATACACAGAACACGAGCAAAAATGTACTCCTAATATCCCACACAGATATATTTAGGCATGTAAAGCAACTTGTGAATACATCAGCGCGTTTAACATCCCTTTCTGCATCCCGGTCATTACGAATCTATACCTTTAATAACAGAGTATTCTTTAGTCGGCTGATACGAGAATGACCGATGTACAATAAGGACAGATAAAATGTTATTTTATTTGATTTCATTTTATTCGTCATAATGCAAGAAAATACCATCACCAAGAAATTCCATGAAAGCCAAAAGCTTATTTCCAATTCATACACTAAAAAAAAAATTGTGGGTAAAAGGGTCATGAAATCGCTCAAAATTAAAAAACCTCATTTGCATTATGAGCAGCTGTGGTCTGACCAACAGTTTCCCTTTACACTAGCTTGTGCCCAGGTGAAGATTCAGCTCAGACTACCTTCTCAGCTGGTCCAAAAAGCAGCCGTGGCCTGGTTGCCAATTTTGGATGATGTGAAAGGGGTCTTTACTGCACTCCTCGTCTTATACCTCTCCCCCTTCATCCTCTCACGCTCTGATAGTCAATTCCCTCTGAACTTTAATTATTAAAAACTGGTATTCAAAAGTCTATATTCATCCTCACATAGAAACTATACATACTTTCCTCAGCCCACAAGAACCTTTATTATTTTATGCCCAGAACGCAATATTTTTTTCTCCTGAAGAGGCTATCTAAGTACACATACACATTACCAAATTATTTACTACACATGGTCTTAGTCCAAAGGCTGATATGTCCGATTAAAAAAGGATTGACCTAACTAATCCCCAAGATTTGACATTTATTATTTTTCACATAGGATACAGTAGTAGAACTCTTTATTCCCAGTTGCTGGAAACTTTTTGCAGTCTCACTGTAAACATATCCCAGCTCAATTAATTTTCATAAAATACCTGACTATAATAATAAGTTTTCATCTTATCAAAGCCGCGTAATGAAATATTAGGCTATGTCAGCTCATTTAAACAGGAAATTTAGGCAATATCATGAAGGCTCATTAAACATCCACATAATGCTTACATAGGCCAGTAACCTGTTTTAGATAACACAGTTATTCTATTGATTCATTAATGAATATAATCCTAGAAATAATTTTGAACACATTCCTCATTCAGAAAAATGAAATTAAATGTAGCTAAAATGTAACTAAACCCAACCCAGGTCAATTCATTTTATTACACAAGTTTCCCAAATTAACTGCCTTTGAGAGAGCGTATCATTAAAGTGGAATGAAACCCTGGAATTAATTTGCTATCAGTCGATGAAGAAAAATATGATGATCAAACTGTGAAAATTTGAGCTTAATTGGACAGTCCGTTCAAAAGTTACGAATTTTCAAAGTTTCAATTATCCCATGTCATGGGGATCCTTGAATTGGCAACGCTTAACAAATCTATGACGATATGCGGACAACTCTCCATTTATTTTGTACATGATTTTTTATAATTATGGAATTTGATTGATATACCATAACTATTCAACATTATTCTTCCAACAATACTTGAAGAATTATCCAACACCTATAATACTGACGAGAAAAGGGAAAATTTTGTCCACTTTTCTGAAAAAAGAAGAAATTGTTAAATTTTGTGTACAGAATGAATGGAGAGCTGTACACAAATACGTCACAGATTTGAACGTAGACGACTAATAATTGGTCGGCGTTGCCGACTCGAGGATTCCCATGACGGGACATTCACTATAACTTTGTAAATTCATAACTTTTGAATGGATCGTCGGATTATGCTCAAATTTTCACAGTTGGTTCATTTTATTTTTCTCCATCTACTGAGAGAATATAACATGCAGGGTTTCGTTCTTCTTTAAATTCATCATCATTAGGTAAAAAAATTTGATTGGACGCAAAATAAAACTTAGGTTTGAAAATAAAACTTACAACGGGAATACATAGCCCCAAAATCAACTGAAATTTTGTTTTCAATCAAGTTGCATTTCATATGTTTATAAATATTTTACTGTATTTCTAAAAAAAAAATTCAAATTGTAAAAAGAAATCACAGTGGGCTGTTTTTGGAAGGTTGGTTGATTGAGGACAATCAAATTTATTTGCCTAAATCTCTATAACTATAGTATTCCATTAGTTTTTGTTCAATTGTTTCCAACAAACTGGCACATTATTGAGATTCAACCCCAACAAACACCGACTAAAACAATTCCTAAGAGAAACCAAAGCCACCATAACCCCAAACGCCTTCTACCAAAAGATTTCAAAGTACGCAATAATCTCATCCTTTGGGATATTCTATGCAAGAAAAGAACAACTCTGGGGAGAAGTGCAATATCTTTATCTCTAATAACCGTTTCTTCTTTAACTAACCATCCCTATGTACATCAAATGACTCTGAAGTTAAAATCTTTTATAGAGTGAAACCATCCATTAAACCCCAAAGCAGCCAATTATTATCATGTAAAAATCATTCTGCAATTCACTCAGAAACTCTACTATTTATACATAATTTGTACCTTACTACGTTTTGTTCTTGAATGTTATGATTACTATGTTGTATTGTACAGTATATTGTATGTATATTGTTGTTATACCTGCCATGTGCCCGAAAAGGGGACATGGGCCTGGTTATGCATGTAAACTGGCACTTGTTTCTAATAAATGCTTGATGAAATCAAATTTGTGTCATTCTATATTAAAGGGGAACTACACTCAGACATTCAATTGCTATCATTAAATGAAGAAAAATTAGATGAACAAACTGTGAAAATTTGAGCACAATCGGATAATCCATTCAAAAGTTATGAATTTTCAAAGTTTTAATTTACACCCCTCATGGGCTCCTTAAATTGGCAAATGTACAGGCACAAAATGGCTGCCAACATGGAGAACTCTCCATTCACTTTGTACACAAAATTTCACATTTTCCTCCTTTTCCAGAAAAGTAGACAGAATTTTTTTTTTCGGTTAAATATATTATAGCCACATCAATTCTGCAAGCATTCCAGAAAGAACGGTGGTGATTCTTCATTTGAAATATGATATTGATCCATTCTCAATAAATTTATATACAAAGTGAATGAGGGGTTCTCCATGTATGACATCACAGATTATGCTAATTGGCTATACGTTGCCAATTCAGGGATGCCCAGCACAGGTGGAAATTATAACTTTGACAATTCATAACTTTTGAACGGATTATCCGATTTTGCTCAAATTTTCACAGTTTGTTCATCTGATTTTTCTTCATTTACTGACTGTACATTATTGTCTGGGTGTAATTCCCCTTTAAACTATACCTCATTCAACCCAATGGCCCTGATGATTGAGTTCACAATTTACTGGTGTTTTTCTTCTTTTTTTTGCAAGAAAGAGAATTTCCTTTGTCTCCTGAACCAATTCTTTATAAGAGAATTGTTCATTTTGTCCACGTTCTTCTTATCTCATGTTAAGAGTCCATATAGGACACTATGAAAACAGCTCATACGGCCAGTTCATAAATAGATTCAAATTCATGCAAATTTCTTGCCAACAAACCTAGTTACTTGGTATTCCAAAACCAGTTAGTAACAACTACAATACTTGGAATCCAGTTTGCACATACAACATGTTGATATGTCAGGCAAGCCTTGGGCAAGCTTTGGGGTTGCCAAAAACAACCTCGGAGTATAGAGAACACTTAAAATCTGCATCTATTATTAGTAAACCGGCCACTTCGTAAATAGTGTTTTCGTCTGACAGTCTGAAGCAAGGTATAAATGGGACTGATGTCGCAAGGCAGGAAGTGATGTGACAGGCAAGGGGATGTGTAGATTCAACCCCTCCCTTCTCTCAGCTTACCCCTCATCAGTGGTAATGAAGAGGATTTTGGTAAGCCAGACTGTGAGCTTTGATATGTTTCTGTGTGATGAGGGGCAATGGCATCATAAGATGTTTAGAATTTTGGAAGTCATTATTTTGAAGGGACTAATCTGAATTGGTCATCAACACAAATTCTCTTTAAGAATTTTGCTATTGTTAATGTTTGAGTTTAAAGGTGCTTCTTAATCCATATAGATTTATCTACGCAAAATGCAATTGTCCTTTCAAATTTAAATGCAAATGTAGAAATATAGAAAGAGAGAGAAAGAGGACAAATGAAATTAGTTTTATTCAAATTCAAAAGACATAAACATCAACTCAAATTTATTATTTGTCCCGCACCAATCTTGAACATCACTATCTGGAAGGTGTGTTAAAGACTTGCACTGAAAACTTTATAGATCAGTAAACTTTAGAGAAATTAGACAATATTCATCTCTGATGAAACAGATCAACATGTGCCAAAACTATAATAACTTTTACCAAATATATATTCTCTTCACAGGAACTATATAGTTTAGGGTGAACTTAACATGAAAGAGGATTTTGATGAATTTAGAAAAGTTTCACCATTTTGTCCACATTTCAAAAGAATCATGGTTATAACCGTAACATTTGTGGTATTCATTCATCACCATAAACCAATGGCTTCCCTGGGGATTAACCAAAGCCAGCTGCTATGGTGAAATATGACCACAGGATTAACAAGTGGGTATGGGATTAAGATAAGGATTAGAAAGATCCATTGTTACCACAATGTTGTCTGTCACGAAATTTTCTAAAAGTCACAAACTTGCATCTGTACATGAACTGTATATTTGACTAAATTCTCAAAATGAAATAGCGCAGAAACACTTTCAAATGCATAATTTTTACATTGGATAAGCACATTTTATATCATTGACGTAGCCAAGAATATCAAAGAGTAAAATATGTTAGTTTGAGCATAAAAATAGAGCTACAACAAAGACTTAAGTTGCCTATTAGGTAGTCCCCTTATCCGTAGGTAGTTCGAAAAATGTTCCAATTCATGGTAATACCAAAGCCAATCCAATACTCTGGATAGAACATGATAAATTATATTTCTTTCCAAATTGTCTCAGCTCATTTCACTTAATATCAAAACATTTCTACTTCACACTTATTGCCAATGAAACTATATAAAGTGTACCCTAATCCACTTCCTTGGCTCAAAATCTGTATGATCTATCTAAATTATTTTGATTAACATCATAAAAGCTTTAAAACAGGGTGAGAAATTATTCCTCATAATGCCGCAGACTGACCTTAAGTAATTTCGGATTGGCTAGAGATAGAGGGGATATGAGAGAGGTCAAATACTTGATAGATTAATTCATTACAAAATGCATTTGAGGCATTTTGCACAGGACTGATAAAGGTGACAAAAACTTGGCAAGGTAAAGGAAGGACTATCTTCCAAAATAGCCATGTCTCCACTTATCCCAAAACTTGAAGTATCAATAACTACGATCATAAAAGTTAATCCCTGTTACCACAACTTTAACAGTTGTATATACTTAGCGAAACTTGAAGTTAGTGAAACTACTGTGGAAAAAAAGGTGCATCTTACTGTTGACCCAACAATAACTCGCACCCATTGTTGTGCGCCGTGGTGTAGTGATCATGACTTTCGCCTTTCAACAAGAGGGTCGTAGGTTCGAGTCCCACCCATGGCATTAATTTCCTTCAGCAAGAAATTCATCCACATTGTGCTTCACTCAACCCAGGTGAGGTGAATGGATACCTGGTAGGAATATTTGTTCCTTAAAATGCCAAGTGTGCTGCGCTGGTGGCTGCCCAGCTAAAACCAATAGAAATCCACTGGTTTGGTCATGGTTTCCAAACAAGGGTTGTCGATTCTAAATAAAGACCGTCTAACCTGTCTAAACTTGAAGTTTAAATCCCTCTGGACTGTCAAAGTTTCTAAAACCTTAAACTTTTGGCTCTAAATGTGAAACCAACTTCAAATTTGTTTTACCAGATTACAGGTTTTGCCCTTATGTTGGTCAATAAAAGTCAGTATAGATTGCCAAACTATTTCCCAGTGCAAGCAGAGCCCACCATTTAAGGGCATACCAGAAATAAGATTCTTGGCTAGAATTGAAGAAGAGATTGGACAATATGCCAAGTTGGGATATATTTACATTTTGCCGGGGTATTCCTCTGGTTGCCTACCTATAGTTTACGGATCATTGCATTACCTGTTAGGTGTTTAAAGGGGAATTACACCCAGACAATAATGAACTGTCAGTAAATGAAGACAAATCAGATGAACAAACTGTGAAAATTTGAGCAAAATTGGACAATCTGTTCAAAAGTTATGAATTTTCAAAGTTATCATTCCCACCTGTGCTGGGCATCCTTGAATTGGCATGCGTATAGCTAATTAGCATAATCTGTGATGTCATACATGGAGAACTCCTCATTCACTTTGTATATAAATTTATTTGAAATGGATCAATATCATATTTCGAATGAGGAATCAACACTGTTCTTTTTGGAATGCTTGCAGAATTATTGTGGCTATAATATATTTAACCGAAGAAACAAATTTTTGTCTACTTTCCTGGAAAAAAAGAAAATGTTACATTTTGTGTACAAAGCGAATGGAGAGTTCTCCATGTTGGCAGCCATTTTATGCATGTACGTTTGCCAATTTAAGGAGTCCATGAGGGGTGTAAATCAAAACTTTGAAAATTCATAACTTTTGAATGGATTATCCGATTTTGCTCAAATTTTCACTATTTGTTCATCTTATTTTTCTTCATTTAATGATAGCAATTTAATGTCTGAGTGTAGTTCCCCTTTAAAATGGTAAAGTGTGCTACCCACATGCATTGTTAATTGCCTTTAATTAGTCCTTTGTCAGGACTGATCGGTTGAGCCAACATACACTTCACAATTATATGCAGCACTGCCGCTTTGTGAGATTTAAACCATAAAAGCATTATTTTCTCAAATATTCCAAAGGTTGAATCAATAAATGTACCAGAACCCGTGTATTCATTGAATTTTTTTGCATTAAGATATTGAAAAAGTAGAGTTTTTAGAAGAATAAGATGTAATACTTCTTGAGGACAGGTGCATAACATACATCATATCATGTGACCAAAAGTTGCCAATTTGCATGAAAATTCACTGTTGAGTTATATATCATTGAAATATTCGTAGCCTTTTCATTTATTGTCCGCTTTGCTTCACACTTTTTTCGTCTGC
>BQKZ01009338.1:0-10807 GCA_036244855.1 Temnopleurus reevesii
TCCCTGTTTCAATATGAAGAGGATATTTGTTGGTCCTGGGGATCTCGTTGTAATGGGCTTCAACTGTTAACTATTTCAGATGTGTCAAAAAATCAGCTACTCATATGGGCAATCCCATTGCTTTCCATAGGCCAATGATATGCGAAAGGATCCAACATGTATGAGATCAAAAGAAATACTTTTTTAAATGTCAGTGTGAGAAAGGTCTTAAGTCTAATATTGATCTAAAAATATTTAATATTGTTTGAAAAGTGTAAATTTCTTCACCATATTGATTTACCTCAACCTTGCATTAAAATTCGGAAAAGGTTCGAATGTATAATTCATTAACCATGATTTCTTTTCTTGTCTTTCTTTATCTAGAATAAGATGGCACTATTGAACAGTACTCTCCAAGAGCTTCGTCAAATCAATGTGACCAAACTTGTTCAAGAGCTGCGTCTCAACATGACCATGAAACTCCAAGAGCTCCGCAACGTCAACGTGACCAAGCTTGCTCTTGAGATGCGTGACTTCCTGAACCAGACCATGCTTGCCCTGCAGCAGAAGATGATCGAGAAATACAACAACGTCTCTGTCATTGTTCAGAATTACACCACCATCCTCCTCCAGAAGCCTATGATCGCAGAAGGAATCAGGAGAGTGAATGCCTCCTACCAGGTCATCCGCGTCCCAATCCAGGAGAAGTGGAACGAATGGGAGCCGGTCATCAGAGAGAAGATGCAGGAAATCTTTGCCAAGTTGGAAGCAGAGCTCAAACCCCTGATCCAGCAATCCATTGCCAACACCAAGCAAAGGATCGATGAGTTGATGGTCCGTTGGGAAAGCGAGATGAAACCAATGATGATGGAATACATCGCCACTGCCAAGCTTAGGATGAACCAAACATGGGAAGTCGACATCAAGCCATTGATGCAGCAAGCCATCGCAAACATGACCCTGAAGGTGAATGCATTGAAAGCCAGGTGGGAAGAGCAGATCAAGCCCATGATCAACCAGTCTATTGTACTCCTGAAGCAGAAGATGAATGAAACCATCGCTAGATGGGAAAATGAGATCAAGCCCAAGATCATGGAAGGCTTCAACAACACCAAGCTGAAGATCAATGAGATGAAGCTCTACTGGGAAAACACAATCAAACCAATGATCAACGAAGCCATTGCTAACATCACCAGATACTTGAAAGATCCTCAGCTGGTTGCCAACTTGAAGAGGGATATGTTTATCTTCGTCAACGAGACCCTGCCCGAGGTCAAGTTGGCTCTCCTTGAAAAGAAGAACATGCTCCAAGAGAAGTACACAGAGCTGAAAAGAAGAATCATCGAAGAGGAATATCCCAAACTGGAAGAACAAGTCCTCGCTAAATACGAAGTTGCCAAGGCAGTCTTTGAAGAGCTTAAACGCAATGCCACTATGAAGCTTGATCAGATCATTGCTAAAGTGCAGGCACTGAAGGAACCAGCTCTGGCGAAGTGGAATGAGCTAGTCGCAAAGGTCCAGGAACTCAAGGCCAACATGACCCGGATTGCTGCTCTGAAGTGGAATGAAATGCTCGATAAGATCAAGCAGTTCAAGGAAGATTGGCCAGAATTCTACCAGCAGATGAAGGACGACCTCCTCGACGTCAAAATCCAGGCCCAGGCTAAACTCGATGAATACATCACCAAGATCTTAGAGGCTCTGCGAAACCTTCGCATTCCTTTTGAAACCCTTCCATTGGAGCACATCAAGATTTACAGCCCATGGAAATGTGAGTAACTTTATTCTGATATCCAATACTTTCGTAAATTGAATCACATTTTACAAAGAAAAACAGCATATTGCAAGCTCTAATGTTTTGCGAATAAATCTAAATTCAAAACTGGTTCATCAATAATATATATAGCATATAATTATTGAGCAGATGCAAGAAATCATTTCAAAATTGGCTGAAACATAACAATACAATTCTAAACCAAGTCCTTGCAAGGAATCTAATTTCTAGTACATCTGATGTTTTGTGTAGAGATTTTTCTTGATGTTTTGCTATTACTTGTGTTCGTTTTTACTCTTTATCAAATGCAGCTTCAGCAATGATCTTCGGTGACAACCATGTCATGACTTTCGATGGCAAGGTATTCAGCGTCCCAGCTTACGTCGAAGAAGAGCGAACCTACGTCCTTGCCCACGATTTCGTAGACAGGAACTTCACTCTCTTGGTCCAGAGAAACCGCGTCACACTTGTCCTCCGAAACATGAGCATCTCCATCGACAACTCCAATGCTGTCCGCATCGACGGATCACCAATGGTGCAGGAGCTACCTTACCAGACCCCAATCAGCAAGGAGATGACCGTCATGGCCAAGGGACCATGGGTTAATGTCACAACCACCAAGGGCATTGCTCTGTCCTGCCATGATGTCCACTTCATGTGCATCTTCCACCTGAGCGGATGGTACCACAGCAAGACCCGTGGTCTCTTCGGCAACTTCGACAAGGAGAACCACAACGAGTTTGTCATGCCCGACGGAAGCATCACAGTAGACGTCAACGAATTCATCGACGCTTACGACGTCTCTCCAGTCGACATCCAAAGGAACGTCAACCCATCTCGATTGGGAGTCTGCCAATCTCAAGAGCAGAAGTGCCGATCCCTCTTCAAGAACGAGTCATCACTCTTGAATGACACATTCCAGGATATCAACCCAGAGGAGTTCTACAACTTCTGCGTTGAGACCTGCAACGGACCATGCAAGTCCAGCAACCCAGTGGTTACTCTTGGCAAGGACTTGCTCCGCATTGTCAGCTATGATCCTGAATGCTGTAAGTTTATTTTGATTCTTCATATTAGGGGGAAAAGCAAAGAAAAGATGGAATACAGGGCATATATTTATATAATATATAATCATACTTATCACAAAACAATGATTATCATAAGAATTTTCCAAAAATATACATAAAATGCAAATAAATCCTGAATGTGTGGAGAATCAGAAGGATTATATTTTTCCTTAATGTTAAAACAATGCATTTGTATGCAATCTGTATTAAAATGTGGCATATACAATTATACAAATTTCAAATTCAGCTTATGGTAAGAAAATACTTTTTACCTGTGTTCAAACTGCTATTATGTAAATTCATAAATTCATAAAATGTATTTAATCTAATTGGCATAGTAAAAAATGGTGGAGAAATACATCAGAAAAATAAATATAAAAGTATCGTTACCTTCCTTGCTATAAATGTCCATGGATGCTCCGAACAACCATTTTCACAAATTTTTCTTTACTGTTTTCTCAACAGCTGACTGCATTGAGGGAGAAGTTTCCGAGGAGAGCGCAAGGGCTACAAATGGTGCCGACATCATCTTCGTTGTCTCTGAAACTGCCGCCATGGCACAGGACAACGTGATCAAGACCAGCATCAAGACCATCATCAACAAGATCAACAACAAGCTCATCGAGAACCAAGTGCGTGACATCCGCTTCGGAATCACCGCATTCGGCGGCTCAGACATCCACGGCAGACCACACTCCCACACGCTCTGCGGTAATCTGATGCACAACAGCATTGACTGCGCTTACAGTGGCGTGGACAGTCTCGTCTTCGAGGGAGCTCATGTAACTGATGCCGTCGAGGCTATCCAGTATGCTGCCACCTATCCATTCAGAAGGCAGGCTGCTAAGATCATGATCCTCATCGCTGATGACGATATAGCGGTATGTATTCATTCACTGTACATTGTAATAATTAACGCTCTTTGGAAAGTCAGTTGGACACTGAAACCTTAAATAAATATATTCAACTCTGACTAGATTGACCTTTGTTGAGACACATCATGCATTTCATTGAATTCAATTTAGCAAATTTTGACCAAGTCATGAAATGCTACTGATTTCAACTGATTTGCATGCAGTTCATCTACAATTGATCATAACTTTTGAGCAACACCCTCTCAGGAGGTAAACTTTCTGGCCAAGTGTTCACCCATTCATTCCCGAATTCCGTAATTCCCAAAGAGATTGTGCAGGAACTAATCAGTTCCAGTTGTTAAACATCATAATCATAATAAAAAAAAAATAATAATAATATTAATGATAATAATAGTAATAATAACAATAACAATAGTAATAATAACAATAATAATGATAATAATAATAATGATAATGATAATAATAATAATAATAACAATAATAAAAGATGCAATTGATATAACTCAATACTTGCTCTTTCTTTGATGATACAGGAGGAGGTTGTTGGACCATTCGACTTCCTATTTAGCATCAACAAGACCCGTGCAGCGACACAGAAGATGCTGAACCGTCAAGGAATCACCCTCAACGTCTTCTCATCCTACCCAACGCTGAACAAGAAGAGCTCGGACTCCCCCATCTTGGGTGTGACCGCCCTCGGAAAGCAGATCATCAACAAGAAGAACAGCGGTGAGGTCGGCGAAGGAACGCTGGACATCCCCAAGGGAGAGTACGCCAGACTTGCAAAGGCTAGCCATGGTAAGTTGTTCAGCTACGTTGGTAGTTTGGAGAGTTCTTGGAGATTCCCATCTTGAATAGTACCTCCCCAAAGAAAATGTTTGGTCGCTCTTCAATGCCATTTTGAAAAAAAAACAGTGTCGTTTTTTAAAGATTTCTTCTATTTTAGAAATGCATTCAAGTGAAAAAAAGACTTACATTGGAGAAAAGTTACATGTGAGAGAAATAATAAAGAGCATTTCAAAATGTCTATTCAGGTTGCAAGAGAACAGTCACCAAGTCTTATGTTTAACTGACACCTAGTATGTTGAATTGGGAATATATATTGAGAAAACATGAAAAATTAACCTAGAACATTGAAAGATAATATCAGATTGCCATAAAAATAAAGATCAACCTTTTTTTGGAAACATAAGCTCATCAAAATCTAGTCAAAATATGATAATCTAAAGCAGTCAGTTAAAGCTAGTTTCACTTACTTAAATAATGAACTAAATCCCTCTCCAACTGTTTTTATTCTCTCTTTCCAGGTTCCGTTCTTGGACTGAGCTGGCTCCAGACCGGTCACCGTGATCTTCACATGATGTTCTCAAGGATGACTTGGAAGCAGGTCATGCCACAAGCTCAGGGTAACAAGGACTTCATCTGCAGATGTGTGATCGGAGTCTACGGAGAGAGCCGTGAGGAATGTCAGCTCATCCACTGAGCAACCTCCGACCGACTCGCGTTTTTAATTAAGGGCTGCATGTTTAATATTTAATACGACTCCAAATTGTAATTCCTCCATGTGGCGAGGAAATTTCTCTGAAAAAAAAGTTAAAATGATGCAGTGCTGAGGAGGATATAGAATTACCAGGCTGCTTTTAAAGTATTTCAGTGTTTTCTCAAAAGTTTGCCATGTAATAACAATGTAGATATCCATTTTTCATCGTTATACATGTTTAAATATTGCAATATTCATAGTTATGTTTTGTGGTTTGAACCGACAGCCCTAAAAAGACAAAACAGAAAAAAAAATGTGGAACTATCCCATCCAGATGGACTAAGCGATCCTTATGACTACGACTTTCTTACGTAAGTTTAAAATACCCAGTGAAATTCAACAAAACTGATTTGTCTGTAATACTTCCTGAAAAATATGTTAAGATGGTATTCTTTTCAAGGAACTGTAAAACTGAATTCTAAAAAAATAGGTATTCAGCTAAAAATGTATCAAATATTTTTTTCACATGAGTATGGTCAACTTCATGAAATATTTGTGTAAACTAAGAAATTGTTAAATTATCTCATAGAAAACATCAGTTTCCATGTAAAACATACATATCAACTTTTACAGAGATCTAAGACGTGAAAATTACCTGTTTCTGATATTGAATTGTTGTTATAATGTTTATATTTATATACTTGATGTGAGGTTAATAAAGACCAAGCATAAAAAAGAACTTTTCTTCCATTCATTGGTTCTTACTCTACAACTGCAATATAGCGAGTACAGGTATTGTAATAGTGTTCAGGTTTCGGACTTGAATGTGAGACAGATTTGATATACCATGTAAGGCAGGGTTGTCGTACAGTAATACATCTGTAATTACGATGAATTCTTTGTCTTGCAATCATTCCAATTCAAATCTACAGTAAATGCTGGTTTATGTGAAACACTGCACAAACCCGAACAGTTGAGGTAATAACACTCCGAAAGTCACGATGATTATGTAGTTTGCATTGCCAAATCTTGTTATATTGTATCTATGGTTTTTAAGAATATATAAATTTTCCTCTTGCAAAGATAAATATTGTGGATGTTTTTTTTTCCATGTCAATATAGTTGGTCATCAGTTTGAGCGACATTAAGTGGGACATCCAAAGCTTTGCACCAATTGAGTGAAAAAAAAATGAGGAACTTAATCACAACTCCCCCCCCCCCTCAAAATATTGGCAATCACTGAAACAGAAAATAATCTGAAATATTTCACACTAATCATATTAAATCAGGATGACAATATGTTTGGAACTGGTTTTATATTGAATAGCCGCTTTTGAGAATATGGTCCTAAATATCTGAAATTCGATACTTTTGGGGTATGCTTGAATAGACAAGAGGTATCATGGCTAATGCAGAAAAAAGATCATTGATTAAAGGTAATCTAACCCAGACATTTGTGCAAGGGGAGCATATGAAGATAAATATGATGAACAAACGGTGAAAGTTTCTATTTCAGTGATTCCTGCTTGGGATCCTTGATTTGGCAACTTTACCAGCATTTGTGACATCATGGCTGACAACCCTCAATGCATTTTGCACACAAAAGAGGAAATTCATTTACCATGAAAACCTCACAATTAGTGACAAAATTGCCAATTCAGGGATCCTCGTGTGTGGGATTACTGAAATGTTGAAAATTCAAAGCTCATGAGCGGGTTATCAGATCCCTTTTAAACCTTTCACAGATTGCATCTTTGTTCCTGCACATTCACTGAATGCACATTAATGTCTGGGTTGTAATACCTACATGTAATCATGGTATTGATAACAATGATGGTGATGATGATGACAAATGAGGTAATGATTCAAATGGCCTCTAATAGTGGTGAAGGAGAGGATGATTGATAATGCCGATGCTGATGATGGTAGATCATGATGATGACAATGATGATAACAGCGTTGATGATGATGGTGATGATGACGGTGATAACAACGATGGTAATGATACTGGTGATTATAGTGATTATGATGGCAATGACGAGGATGATGATGGTGATGACAACGATGGCAATGATGACAATGGTAATAGTGATGATGGTGATGAAGACGATGATGATGCTGATGTTCATGACATTGATGATGATAATGATGATAATGATGAAAATGGTGATGACAAAAATGATGATGACGATGATGATGATGATGATGACAATGATGACGGTGATGAGGACAATGATGAAAATGGTGATGATAGTGTTGATTACGATGACGATGACAATGGTGATAATGATGATGATGATGATGATGATGATGATGATGGTAATGATGATGATGATGATGATGATGATAATGATGATGATGATGTTGACGATGATGATAATGATGATTATGATGATGGTGATGATAGTGATGATTAACATGATGGTGATGATGATAGTGATAACAATGATGGTGATGGCGATGGTGATGATGATGATGTTGATGATGTTGATGATGATGGTGATGATGATGATGATGATGACGATGATGTTGATGATAATGATGATTATGATGACGGTGATAATTACCATTATGGTGATTATGAAAATGCTTGTGATGATGATAGTGATAACAATGATGGTGATCGCGATGCTGATGATGATGATGTTGATGATGATGGTGATAATGATGATGTTGATGATGATGATGATGATGATGATAATGATGATGAATATGATGATGGTGACGGTGATGATTACCATGATGGTGATTGTGAAAATGCTGGTGATGATGATAGTGATAACAATGATGGTGATGGTGATGATGATGGTGATAATGATGATGTTGATGATGATGGTGGTGGTGATGATGTTGATGAAGATGATGACAATGATGATGGTGATGATTTGGTAGGAATGACACAAGGGATATCTATACCAAAAACTTATAACACAAAAAAATGCAATGCATAAATTTAGCGTTATCAATACAAAAACAATGAATTCCTTTTAAAAAATATGACGATTGCAAACCAGTAGTTTTCAGAAAACCCTACTGACATGCAAATTTTCTTGGCGGTAACATGATCACCAGTCCCTCTCTCTTACAAATGTTATGATTAGATTAAACTTTAAAACAAATCTAGCTGCTACAATTCTAAATGTGGCCAGAAATTTTGCTGGTATATCTACTTTGCTAAAAATTTGACACACTGCATGTGCATGATGATACTGAGGATACAGAATACTAATGCAAGAAACAACACACATTAGAAGTATGATGTATATTGAAAAGTGATATTTCATTCTTTATTGTGTACTCAATATTGTCTGCATTATGATGCAATTCTTAAGCCCCGGTCACATAGGACCCCGGAAGCAACACGATTCACCCCGACTCGTTGTTCTGAGGCAGTCAACTATGAATTAACAAAGAGTCAACAAAGGGGTGAATCGTGTTGCTTCCGGGGTCCTATGTGACCAGGGCTTTAAGCTAAGAATCAAACATTCATATGTAGCGCATTATCAAAAATCAAAGTGTACGAAAGAAAAAGATTGAATAATCAAGTATTGAAAAAAGGAAATGTCAACAGGATATATCGATGACATAATATATCATCATCACCTCCCAACCTCACAAAGTTAGATGATTTCTATTTTGGCTATTCCCTTACCAGACTCCATTATTCCTTTAAAGTATGCTTTTCGAAATATTCTCCTTTTATAGAAGTTGAAAAATTATATGGGATAGACTTCCCCTTTCATGTCTCCAAACTTAAAGGCATTGTGTAACATTGGTTTTGTTTCAAAATTTTTCAAAATCAATGTTAAGTGCTCTAAGAATATGATCGACATAGGCAAACTGTGCAAGAATAAAAACAATGTAATTACAGTGGAACCTCATTATAAAGAGGTTGGATATAGCAAGATATCAGTGATTTTATTGGTCCCAGCTCTTTATAGTTATTTGGGTTTATTTATCCTGATATAGTGAGGAACCTGATATAACAAGGTAGGTTTCATGGTCCCAAGGACCTCGTTATAAAGAGGTCGGATATAGCGAGATACCTGTTATAACAAGGTGATTTTATTGGTCCCAGCTCTTTATAGTTCTTTGGGTTTTTTTACCCTGATATAGTGAGGAACCTGATATAACAAGGTAGGTTTCTTGGTCCCAAGGACCTTGTTGTAAAGAGGTTTCACTGTATTACATTTTCATTGATATCTTGAGAGTGCACTTTCAACTTCCCTCTTTTTGCATTCTTTGTTGTTTTTTCATCAATCTGAATGTAATAATATACGCTGTAGGTCAGAAAGCTTAACATGATAATTTTTCAAATAACAAAATCTGTGTGACAATGTCTTTAAGCATCCAGCCAGACACTTATAGACTATAAATTGCTTGTATCTTGAAACATACACAACCAACAAACTTATGGAATTCAGGTGATTCATGCCTTAGCCAAACATAGAGAACAACAAATATCACATTAGCTGAATCAGCTAAATTTCATATCAATTTTCAAGTATGTCAATCATTACCTTTATGAAAAAGATTTGAAAACTCCATTTCTTTCAACTTTACATCTCCAATAATTTGCAACACTATGTGAGCAATTTCAATTTGTTTGTCAGAAAGGTAATGTTTCTTTATTTGGTTGGCATCAATTTAGGTTTTGATAACCCTGGTGGACTGGACCACCAATTGTATTGGTGCTAAGAATGAGACAAACTCTGTGGGAAGCAATGGATTACATCAATCCAGTGAATATTTGTAATTGGAGTTACATTTTTTTTTTAAGAATGATAACTACAAAATAATAAAATAATATAAATCTAGACACTATAAAACAGTTCTATGAAACTATACATTGGGGATTGCACTACTCAATTCATTTCAACTTTAAAGTGACACTCAGAGGGTGTTACTAGAAAGTTGCAATTGATCACAAACCAACTGACTTTGTTTGAAAATTGGAACACACATTCTTTTTTATGCAAGGTATATACCTCTAACAAGATGCGCATGAAACAATTATTTCAATTCACATGTGACGATCAGTATAACTTGTTATCAAGTGTGACTTTCTAGCAACATTCCCTAAATCATATAAACCTATTAAAGTGTGTATCAATAGGCACAATGTATAAACAATGGATCAAAATATATTTATCGTAGATGCTTCGGATTGAACACAGAACATTCAAAATATTTTTTTTTACAAATAAAACAGAGAAAACAAAATACACAATTTATTGCACAGTGCACAGGCAGTAGAAAACTACACTTTAAAAGGGTATCTGAGGCAAAACAAATTGCTAGCAATTTGGTTATATGTAGAACCAATCACCCTAAATAAAAAAATGGGGTGTGTACACAAAAAAATGCACACGGCACATGTTCAAGCCACGAGGTTCAGCATGTTGATTGTAAAAAAAGTTGTTTGTTTCTAGAACTCCTTAACTACTATAAATCGATATCATATGCGATAAAATCATTTGGGGTAATTTGAAATATTTATGCACAAATTTTATTTTTTACCTGCAATGTTGTGTGTGCCTTATTCCCAATAAAATACAAGCTGTTTAGAAAATTGACACAATACATCTTATTTGTGTAAAGGTTTCATTTGTAAAAAAAAAAAAAAAAAGAA
>BQKZ01009338.1:18186-32233 GCA_036244855.1 Temnopleurus reevesii
ATATTGCACTCGTTAGGGCCAATATTGCACTCATCTTCGATTCGTGCAATATTGCCCTAACTCGTGCAATATTCCCTGGTATTCCATTCATTGCCATCCAATATTATATAAATATATGTTTCCAAAATGCGTATCAATATCAATCACTACTGCACATGATGGACTGCCCGTTCTTATTTTCTGGTATCTCCACACTCAAAGCTAATATATTGCTTTCTTTGTGAATTCTTGATTGTACAATCGTCTAGATTGGTTGCTGTATCTATTTTCATCCATGATGTAAAGCATTATGTAAAAATTTGCATTGCTAAATCAATATTAAGCATAAATATGATAAACAAGTACAAAAAAAACCCTCTGGGAAGGTGATAACAATTAAATCTCTTAGTATTAAAAAGCTGATTATCACATTTTGTGAATTTCACCATAGTCCACTCTCTTGGAAAAAAAGTGATAAAATAGTTTGTGTAGGTGTGAACACAATCAGATGACCTAGTGACCAAGTTTTGAAAGTCAGTGTGATCAGAATTGAATACCTTGGCTAGCCAGTGAATGCATTTTGTGCTTGTGTCCAAAATAAACATGGAAAAGCCAGTGAATATTTTTAAAAGAGAGGAATCATAAATTTCCCAGTTGACCACAGTACATTTTGACCAAACAATTAATCTTCAGCAATTTATGTCAATGTACAATAAAAAAACAAAATAGGTACTGTAAAACTGGTAATCAAGCAACATATACCCAGAGAGTGGGTATGTCCTTGTCAGGACCACTCACATTTCAAAGAAAGATAACTCGTTTTACCGTGAAACTCAGTTTGTCCAGCTTACATGTAATTATGAGATATTTGAGATATTACGTACCTGTTCAGAGACTGTGATATATCCAGATTTTCTGTGGATGCTGTATTGGCTTCTGCTACTTGATTCACCATGGACCCATTCATTGCTCTTTCTGTTTGGCTTTGGAATAAAAAATGAAAAGAACAAAAGAACAAAAATGTTAGTAAAGTCATCCATCATCTTTATGGTATACATTAATTTTATTGACAATAAAAAGGTCCCTACCCTCAAAAGGGATGTTTGGTGCTTATCAACTGACCCAATGAAAAATGGTCCCACCAGGGGTATTTTTTATACTTTTAATTTTGAAAAAAAAAACACATAAAAAACAAACATGTGAAATGTATTGTCAAAATTTGTTTCGAGTGGTTCTTGGTTTTAGTTTTCAAATAAAATGTATTAAAAAATAAATTAGGAAAACAAATTATGAACATTTTTTGTGCATCAGTTATGCAGCTAACATGACAAAAAGGAAGAAATACCAATAATCATTCAAAATCATCAATCAATATCTCTTTACATTAACCTCTTCTTTTGCCAAAGCAGGCGCATAGCCAGGATCGCAGAACTTTGAAAAATGTTGTACAGTTCATTCCGTTGCAAGTTGACAGGCAACACCTGTGTAAGAGGCAGTACAAAAAGCAAAATACAAGGAGTAAAATGTCGTTCAGAAATCCAAGCTCGCCTACCTTTTGCCTAGGGTGCTTGATGAAACAGAAGCATCACTGTTTATCTGAATGGTTTCCATGGCGCAGCGTAAACAGTTGTAGAGAGAATCATCCAGGCTATGTTGACTGTGTTGGTTGTCATGGTTACTCATCTTCTTGTCTTCCGTCATTCTAGCACTCAGTATTTCAGTCAATGTTGTTTCTGTAATTATAATGTAAAGTAGAACTTGACCAGCACCACAACCACAGTGTATATTGTATTCTACAATTAAAAAAAAGGCCTCTATTTTACTTTCTTTGAAATCTTATTCAAGCGCCTTCAGCACTCCGCAGAGTGGATACGTGCATGATATAAACTGCATCTATTATTATTATTCAAAATATCCAATTACTAAAAGGTTAAGTCAAATCTTATAATCCTTCCATCACACTAATATTGTTACTCACCTTTCTCAACTTCTTTCGTCTCTGGCTGCGTCTCGGGAAGGTTAAGCGGTTCAATCTCCTCTCTTCTCTCAGCCTCAACAACGCTACCATCTTGCTTTACATCTTCTTTTTCCTGAACCTCCTCCTCCTTCTTCTCCTCTTTCTTCTCCTCTCTGTCCTCCTCGGCAACCTCTGGGACATTCTCTTCCTCATTGTCTCCGGTCACCCTCTCCTCCACGATGATTTTCTCTGGGCTCAGCTGCAGTTTGTCCCGAAGTCGCAGAGAGATCGGTCTTGGCAAGTTTTCGCTCTGCAGAGAAGACAGAAAAATTCAAAATAGCGCTTCCCAAGTGCAGCATAATCAACCTGGCTTTACCATTGAAGCTTCATGCTCTTCTCTAAGTAATTATATCAACAAATGAGTTGTACAATCTGTTCCAGTCTTATTTATCTATTTTGATGGAATAATCATATCTAAGGTCCTTAGATATTGAGTAAATTAGCAGAAAGAGAAAAAGACTCTCCTGGGGACAAATGTTATCTTAGTGCTTGTATAATCAGGAAAATAGCCACTTAAAATGTCAGAACTCATTCAACTGGCAACAGGATATATCAAACAATCAAAAATGCTATTTTTCCGGAAATTTGCTTTTCAACATGATTTTTGGCTGTGGAGGTAAATTTATTACTGATAATTTATTCATGTATTAAACCGAAATGATGTAGAACTAGAATAGACAATTCCCATAAAGCCCATTGGAAGATGGAAAGATGGAAAACTTATTAAATTTGCTGTCCTGATAGGGATAAGTCAAAAGTATTGTGGCAAATACCGATTCTCTTGGTGACGGATGAGGTGTACAATCTGTCCCAGTCCCATCCAATGATCTTGGACTGATGCTCGACGTTGGGCTGGATGGAGGAGGTTTTGTCTCAAAGTTATTCTCAATGGTCTGGAGGGTTATCCTAAAATGAAACAACCAAAACAACAATGCTACGAGGTAGAACAACAAATGATCACGATGATGATTCTGATGGTGGTGATGAGAATGATGTTGATGGTGGTCATGATGATGATGGATTGGATAGTAATAGTAATGATAATGGTGGTGATGATGGAGATGGTGGTCACAACAATGACTTTTGGTGATGAGGATGATGATGATAATGATGACAGTGCAGATGATGGTGATGGTGATGATGATGTTAATGATGATGATGGTAAAAATGATGGACAGGTGTTGATGGTGATGAACAGGATGATGATGGTGATGATGATGGTGATGATGGAGACAACAATGACTTTAGTGATGAGGATGATGATGATAATGATGATGCTGGTAATGGTGTTGGTGATGATGGTGATGGTAATGATGATGTTGATGGTGATGATGATGATGATGATGATGATGGTTATGATGGTGATGATGACCTGCTTCCCTGTGCCATTGTTAATAAGGCACGACACATTACTTCTATCAAAATTTCCTCGATCAGAACAGTCCCTTACAAACAATTAACAAAACAAACCGTATTTGTGTATTCACACATACATGTTTAGAAGAGTGCAAAATATTTCTATTGGCCTGATCTCCTGCACTGACACAAACTTGGGGCCTTGTTCTAGTTATTTCTCACCTGTCGCCAATTGCACCAATAGGTTTCCAGTATTTGTAACGGCCATCCCACTCCATATGCACCATGTTCATGTAAGCGTAATGTTCATCTGTGTTCCGACTGAAGCTCACAACCGACCCATTCGGTGCTGAAACATTGAAAGATAGGGGGATACAGTATGAAAAATATTCATACAGATCTTCCCATTTCTCAATATGAAAAAGTGCATTGACAGTGGTCGAAAATGGGAAGGAAAATAATTTCCATAGGATTGTGTAGTACAATAATCATAAACAATCAATTTCAATCATATAAACATGAAATTCAAATTATCAATAATAAAATATTTCTCTCTAATTTCATAACATTTTGCAGGTCTACAAAAATAGAGTGCCAACATTACAGGTAACTTTGTCTAAGTCAAATCTCTGGGGACCACAAAACCTCTTCAACTTACACAGAATTTGACCTCTGAGAACAAAATGACACAAGCTTTAATGATTTATTCAGAAAATTCCATTGATTTAGGCAATTATTTGATGAAATTAAATTCAATCGTCTGTATTCTGTGTAAAATATTTCTAAACAAAATAACAACTAAAATAATAAGCAATGTTTGAATTTGTACCCTCACTCATTGGGAAAATCTTTGGTATTTTTTATTGCAGGTGCAAGACACAACACATGGTTTAAACATTAAAAAACTAAACATTAAACAAATGTTGTATGTATTTGTCACTATGCAAAATTACATGTACTTCTGGCTAATAAGAAAACAGCTGAGGGAAATGGATCACCACCTGATACATTTTGAATATCCTGATTCAAATTAAAGAGAGGCTGCAAAGACCCTTCAAACCTCATGATGATCTGACAGAGGGGGTGACAAGCAAGAAGAAATACAAACGGGAAAACCATCGGCTAATATTTTGTTCCCCTCTATACAACAAAAAATTTTGCGACCCTTCACCTGCTTCTCCCATCGCGCTTAACTGTGCATGCATGACTGGGCCTAGTATAGAATAATACTCAACATTTAAGCCACAAAATCTGCACTGGACATATGCCAAAAGAATTCAAAGATGAAACAAAAGTAAAACACAAAATTTCATGCTGCATAGCTTACTCATGGCTAAATTGCAGCATTTGCATGGAGAATAGTTACTGATCATACAATTTGCTTGAAACTGATTGCTATCATACATTCATAGCATAACTTGGGCCTGATATATGTGTTCAGGCACTACTTGGCAAACTATTTGCATAATAAATACTTACTGAATCTATCTGTAGCCTTTTGGAAATAAAGAACACAATGCCATTTAAAATCAAAAGTGAAATATTTCATTTTCATACAAAAATACACCATCCATGGGTTAGAATCTCAAAAAAATATTGCATCAACTTATGATTAGTAAGTTTCTGCTCACTCATCACACAGATTTTTGGGGGTTAATTCTTGACAAATTGCCATTTTTTTTGCAATTCACCTGAAGAAAGAGCCCATACATTTGCATTTCAACAACCCAACCCAACAGGGTACCACAGTATGCAAAAAAAAAATGAAACAGAATGTCCCAAAAATTGGCACAACTGACAACTGTGATGTCTAAAATGCATCATGGTTACTTTTGCAGAAATTTTGTTGACTCAATGATTACTGGGATGTTAATTTTTTCATAAAATCCACTTGGAGCTCTGTATCAGAAAATAATTCTCCAATAAGTTTGTTACAAGTCATGTCTATCTCATTCAATTGAGCTGTTGCTAGGAAACTTGCTTGAAGGAAATTTCAAAAGAAACTAATGCCTTTCATTATGTTTTGCACTGTACATTGTTAATAGGCACTGTTGCACGCCCAGTAAACTAAGTCAGGGCAGGGTCTGTAATACATTAAGTTTGGTATGTCTTCTTTTGTCTAGTATGGGCTTGGTGCTAGTTTGGCATGCACTCTTCTTTTCAGTTCTGTTGCTAAGTGAGGAAAACAAGTTAATTGGTTTTGCTATTGAAAAGGAGGGATAGGTAAAATTTAGGCACAAGCATCTTGGATTTCGTGGAGACAAGACCTAGAGTTAGGGGTCTCGAAAGCAGCCGACACCCAATTGGGGTGTGTTATATTTTGTGGCAGTACAGTGTACTGTAGGCAGCATGACTGGTAGAAACAGGGCGTAGCCTTTGCTGTTGTATGTCAACTGTTGCTGTAATGTCTGAACTGGACATGGGCTCGTCGTCTTTCAAGTTACTTGTCAAGTGAACTGTAAGTTGAATTTCTTTTTCCACTCTGTAACTTGGTTAAAAGGAAAGGAATTATTGGCAAAATGTTGATGTGTTGAATAACTTTCAACGTGAATAAAACAAACAAAGAAACGAAACATTCTTATTTGAGATACTCCAAATTATGAATTAATCATGTCTGTATAAGTGAGATCATGTTGCTTTATTAGTATAAATGTAATTGCTTGTTTCTCATTTCTTACTTGCTATTATAGGTATGAAATGCAAGAGATATTTTCATTGACGTTCCATATGAATTGCAGATGGTTGTTGATGTAATGCTTAGTTGTGGTTTGATAAATTGAATTACCATATTCAATGTAGCATTGAACTGATAGATTACAGGCCAGTTATTGAATTAAGCAACACTTTTGTCACTGCTATTATTGATATCTTTTGGAGATGATATTGCTGTATGTACTTTAAGGAGCAAAATAATATCCTAAATGTTGAGTCAATGTATTAGGAGCCTATAGTTATTATCCACACAATTTTATATCTGTAGATGGTGTGGACTCAGGATCAAAGTCCGGAGTTTTACTCAGAGATGTATTACCCTGATTACGTGTAACGTCAACCCGCATCGTGTATGTCGTTGTGATCGTGACCCGAACGTCAGCGAGCAGATCAACGCCTATACATGCCTGGGACGTCTTAGAGTGCTTGCGCATACGTGGTCCTTCTTCAGAGCAGGTTTTTAAATCGATATAATAAGTCGATCAGAGATTTCGAAGAAAGAACATTTTAGATTGATCTTTCTGTCATTCCATATTGTTCAGCTGAACTTTAACTCTAGCCACTTGATTATTCTGTATACACGAATTAGGATCTCCATACTTAATATTTTGATGCCAATTGTCGTAAACGGGTGAAATACTTTGTATGACATAATTGTATACCCTTATATCCTTTGGGAATTTAACGTGATTTTGAATTAGAATTAAACTTAATTCCCGTAAAAGTTGTGTTGCGTGTACTCTGTCGGAGTCTTGTGTCATCATGATTTGTGTACGGACAACGAACTAGTCATTGGTATTTGCCAGTGGTGACAAAGTTCATTGATCTCTGTGATACTTATTTCTTGCACAAATATTACTTTTAACACTCTAAAAAAATGTAGAAAATAATTTTTTTATGCATTTCTCTTTTTTCTAACACTTTTTGTACTTTATTTTTCTTTCAATCAAATTTGGGGGGAAGAGATTTAATGTATAATTACAAGTATGCTCTAAAAAGTCAACTTCATTCATAAAAGGAAAGTTCATTTTCCGTGGAAATCAATTAATGTATTCAAAATTTTTACATAAGTGTTAAATGTGCATTACCTGTCGGTGTGCATTTTTGGTCATTAATTCATACTGTGTTAAGTGTTACACATATTTCTTTTAATTCATAAGGTTAGCATGTTAATTAGGTTTCAGGTTTCAGGTTATAATTTCAATTTTGATTTTTTTTTTGTGCAGAATTTCCAACAAATCGATTGTTATTCTTTAAGTAAAAAAAAACTTAAACAAATGTCATTCTCCAGCAGAAGTAAAAAAAATTTTTTAAAAATCTCTGCATATTGACAAAAGGCCTGATACTCACGAAAAAATCTATTCTAGCATCATATTCCAATAGATTGCAGCAAATACCGAAACCCAACATGTAAAGTAGCTTAAAAAAATCTTTAGACTTTTCTTCGACTTGACTCTTCAATGCACAGTAGCAAAGGAAAACAATCATGGCTTTAAATTAAAAGACAAATATAGGTTTTGAATTTGAGTCATCAATGATCGTATATGTCAACATCATTGTTACCATTATACATGTACCTAAGAGAATGGACTAAACTGTACATCTGGAAAAGTTAGATACATGAGAAATTAAACAGTTATTACAATTCAGGATTTGGTTAATAATTAGATTGCAAAATTAATACACAACATTGTCTTAGTTCACTTCATGTATTCAGTCCAAACAGAAGGACAAACCTTTCCATGATTTGGATAAATCTGAAGAATAGGAAAAATGGGTTTTAAAAGTTAATGCAATGAAATTAGTTCAACAGCTGAAGAGAGTTCTAAAGGGAAGAAAATGCTTCACAACGTAAAAGATAGTATCATAATAGTATAGTATCATAGTATATGAAAGCATCTATATTCAATTTATAATCTTAATCACCAACAACCATTCAGATATTTTAACGGGCCATACATGGGCAATATGCAATGTTTCGTAAATGATGTGAAACTTAGGCTGTCCTAAAAGTTATTTAAAATCTTTTGACAGTCATACATTTCTTCCTGAATTTATGATTTTCAATTAAAAACAAATTACTTAGAGATGAAACTGGTTTTACAGACACTGGCAATCAAATGACAATCTTCAATACATACCTAACAAATATTCCTTATTATATGAGAAATGTATCACAAGAAATGAATTCTAAAGCATGCAAGAATATACTAAGTACATGTATATGGTTAGATTTCCAAGGTTGTCCAACCGGTGTGATTGTACATTTATTCTAAATAAGTTTGATCAGGATGTTGATAATTCCAAGTCAGAAGTAGATACATGTATTCTGATGTGGCTGTAATATTCAAAGTTTATGAATCTAAAAAATAATTGTTTTTTATTGTTGAATTGCTCAAACTACTCCTCACCTGGTATTGCCTCCATCTGAAGCAACGCTACGTCGTACTCAGGCAAAGCGATGATATACGCCAGGTTCTGCGGACCAAGCAGCACCTTATCCCCCAACCTCGGGGGCTTAGCGGGCTTCCAATCCTCCTGCTTCTTCGGAAAGCGACACACACCTGCGGATGCGGCACGAGGCTTCAACGGCTTGGCCATCGGAACAGCAGACGAGGGGGTGACGGAGGGCTGGAGGGAGGGTTGGATGCGCTCTGAGGGGGCAGAGCGGATGGATGAAGCAGTGGAAGGGCGGTTGGGGTGCGTGGATGGTGGTCGGCTGCTGTTGGGTCTAGAGTACGGCTTGCCGACGGGGCTGGGTTGGCCTACAGCCAGGAATTTACTGGCGAACACAGGCGATGATTGGGGCCTCTTTGGTAGAGCTCTTGGCGTCTGTAGCAAAATTACAATGATTACAATAGATCGTTTTTACAATGATTTATTATGATACATCAAAGGCTTAACTGTTGTAAAAACCCACTGGTGTTTTTTGAGAATGTTTAAATATATATATTTAACAAGAATCGAGGAGTACTCAGATTAAAATCAGATAAGATGGGTACTATAGAATTGGCAACAGAATGAGTATGATGAAAATATAGCATAAACTGGTCCTTTTTTTCACAGATAAGTTTGCAATTGACAGTAATGATGGTGAAGGTGATGAGAAAGATGATAATGAAGATGATGATGATGATGACAATAATGATGATGATGATGACAATAATGATGATGATGATGATTATGATGATGAGGATGATGGTGATCAAGATAATGATCATAGTTGGTGGTGTTTGTGGTGATGGTGACATTGGGGGTGGAGGTGATGATGATGATGATAAGGAGGATAACTATTCTCTAATTATTCTGATAATATTATAGTGATCCTCATTTCATCAAGGAATTGAATAAGAATACCTCAAGAACAAAGTTGGAAGAGCTCTTGGAGGAGATCTTCTTGCGCATGACTTTCTTAGTGTTTCTCTGGATGCAATCCATTAGGTACTCTGAGACTTCTTCTATGATTCGATGACTTGCACCATGGCCCTAATATGATACATAAAAAGAAAAAGTGTTCAATTTATTCATAATAATTTGTCAAGGTTTTTTCAAGCAATTGAAAGTTAAAAGCTTACCAAATATAGCCACTGATTAGGATTAGCCAAGAATAAAATCATCTAGTAAAATGTAGCACATTATGTTGTATTCCATCTGAACCCTACCATTTCTTCATCAGCTGATTCATTCACCACAATGTACAAAAAAAAAACCAATAAATAATTATGTCAAGTCAAAACTTAAGTCAACAACATATAAAATAGTGTTATTTGATTAGCTGGTGTTGAACTTGAATTTAAACCTGGTGTTAAAAATTGATAGGTAGATTTAGAATACAAATAGATGATGATGACAAACAACTTCCACAGAAAAACAAAGAGCTTTGACTGGATTCTCCATTCCGTGGGCTATTTCCTACTCAGGTAACAAGAGCTTTCATGAAAAGCTGGGAAAAATAATTGGCCCAACTTACCCCAGTATTATGTATCCTCTTCATCAGTGCTTGAACCCCATCCAAAGTGGATGCATTCCTTGTTGCCTGGTTGATGAGCTGGAAAGGGCCAGCACCCTCCCTTTTATAAGACAGGACTCGAACCACTGAGCCACACAAATGAAAAAGCTCTATCAGAGTTTTAACACAATCATCATCTCAAAAGGAGAAAACTTACCCCAGTATTATGTATCCTTTCCATCAGTGCTTCAACCCCATCCATGATAGATGCATTCCCAGTTGCCTGGGTGATGAGCTGGGAGACGGAGGGGTCTTTGTTGAGGAAAGTATAGAACGATGGCACAATGCAGAGCAGTTGGACAACCTCAGCAGCTAGTAAAGATCTGTACTCCCGGTATCTGAAATAAATCAGTAATTATTATGGTAAGCTTATTTTTAGAACAAGCCATCATTCCTCTGTGCATCGATGACTTATTTTTGCACATTCATAAATTTAGATAAATGCAATCATAACAATTAGTTTACTCTGTCATACCAGGGGCCTGTAACATAAAAGATGCAATTAATCTTGCAATAAATATTTATCGTAAGTCTATGGCAAAATGTGTACCAAAGAGATGCAATTCATTGCAAGATTAATTGTATCTATTTCATGTTACAGGCCCCAGAAGACATAAAAATTAAATCTTCATTCTTAGGTACATCTACGAAATAAGTACAATGGTTTAATCTAAGGTAAAAAGTAAATTTCAAAACAATAATCATAAAAATGAAATGAGCTCACAAAAGCTTAAAGGTTGAACTGTATAAAAATATTCTTTGCTTGAAAAAAATATTTTTGGCAACAGTGATAGAAGGGAGCCTATGAAAAATGTGGAGTACAAAGGTATATGCTGAAAGTATATAACGGCGAGGATATCAGTAATGGTTTTAACAACAAGCATTTAAAACATATCTCCCAATCTTTTGGATTAATAAAGAGGAATGAGATTGTTCATTCAAAGAGAAGGAAGAAACACTGAGCAGAAGGGACAAAGCAATTGAACAAAGTAAACCACTTCATTCAAGCTTTCACTATAGCTTCATGAAAAAAAAGTGATTTCCGCATTTATTCTAGGAACAGGTGTGACACCTGTTTGACATTTCTCCTTGGAATAAGAGGGACATAAATTTATTTTGTGTGCATCTAGCCATTGTGAATTTTTTAATATAATTTATTTAATTTGTTCAAATCATTTGTCTCTTCAGCTCAAGATGCAGTAATTTTGCATCTTCACATGTATGTAAGCTGGTAGAACCACTGATGATGGGCATGAAAATACTCACATGGGATTTGTCCTATCTGCAGTTCCCTTGCTCTTCTTGCTACCAATGTTATGATGCTTGATCAGTTCAGCTACAGTGTAATACAGGCACAGATACAGCTTATCATACAGCCCTCCATCCTGGAAGTAAGCAAGAAAAACAATATATTTGTCACTATTCTTGATATCGAGGCATTGAATGTTGGAGATAAAATTGTATTGAAAAAATTGTAAGGATAGGATTTTAAAGAGTATCTTCTATATTCTTTAGCCTCATGACATTCAGATGCATTTATTAGGATTGGTCAATTTACAACTATAATTTCTTTAAAACTTGGTTTCTGCAACACTTTTATTCCCTAGAGTCACATGTTCACAGTTCAGGGTTTATTTTTTTCAAGTTGTTTTACTTCCAATGTTTCTCCATGTTTGATAAGTTCCGCTACAGTGTAAGACAGGCATTTATACAGCTACCCTCCAGCCTTTATAAAATAAACACTAACACACAACAATACATCCTTGGGCGCTTTCAATATTTTTTTCTTTGGGGAGTTTATGTTGTCTTGATTAAACATTCTTGATGTAGAAATATGTTAGAGGTACGTTATATTTTCATAAATGCAATAAAATGGAAGGTATTTGAAAAGGCTATTTGCTAAGTTTTAAAGCATGGAAACTTGAGCAGATGAAAAGTAAAGCAATTAAGATTGATCTTTTTTAGTTAGTTGCTTTCTAATCCTTCAATTTCTAAGATGTCCTATTATCTCTAGCAATTTTCTTGTACTAGAATTAGTTTCACGTCACTATCGGACAATGGTTCTATCAATATAAAATGATTTTATTATATCTGTTACATACTATCAAGATGTAAAAGAAAAAGTAAATTTTCCAAGAATTAATATCTTTACCTGATGATCGTCTCTATCCACCTTGACAGCACTGAGTAAGAGAGACAGGACCCGGCATCGATGGTCCTCTGACATCAAGAAAAGCTCTAGACTATCAAAGTCTTCTCTGAATGATAAAGATATGAACCATAACATAAGATTATCAAGGCTGTAAGGTAGTAAAATACACTGTTTATGTAGTATTTCTTCCTAAATACTGTAGAAGCTAAAATTTTGACTGGGATAAATTTTCAGGAATTGCGACCATGAATTTGCTTGAATTTTCACTCATTGGAATACCCACAGATGTGATTACAATAATCTTTCTAAGCCTGAAAATAACCACTCACCAGTACGGTTTGAGAAGGTCTCAAATTCAGTGATTTTGCTAAAAATGTATGTACACAAATATATTGGCTTTTACAGTTATGTAGTATTTTTCATTTTTCAGCATAAGTCTTAACACACATGTCAATTTACTATTAAACTACATGCAAATAGACTCAAATTTATGCATTTATCTTTCCAACAACCATAGTTTTGTTGTATTACTTTAACCGAAAAGTAACAATTGAATTACAATACTTGGAATCCAGTAAGCATACATTATTGGTTGCCATGTCGGGTAAGCCTCGGGCAAGCTTCTGGGTTATCAGTACAACGTTTGTGTATGAAGAACGCATAAAATTTTAATCTATTAGTAAACCTGCCAATTGGTACTGGGTGCAGTACCATGATAATCATCAAATAATCATCAAACAACATAATGATGATGAATAACATAAGGTCATAACTCACATCATGTCTCTAAGCTTAGTAACAGTCAGGGCATCCTGTAGCAGCGAATGCGGGATGGTAAACTCTAAGGAAGCTACAAGCAGTAGCAGAAGGACGTTACACTTCTCTCGGTCAGCTGCTCGGGCTTCTAATAGCTGCTCCATGTAGTTCTTGCACATCAAACCGGGATTCCTGCATAGTAAAGGAATGACATTAATGTTCATTAGATCTCCTCTACACGCAGAAAATATTACACATTATTGTGGTTTATTGATAAAATGTGAATATCAAAAATTACATTTTTTTATATTAAAGCCATTGTCATAAATGATGTATTTATTACTTTAAAAAAGTTATCACATCAAGCTGTCTGTCCTATGTTATTATTTTCAGATTGATGAAAAAACAACAAAAAATACAATGAGAAGGAAGTTTTACAGGCACAATCAAGATATATACAAATTATATAAAGTGTACCACCGATCTTAATTCCTGAAAGTGTGCGTTTATAAGTGATATTTTGAATTTTACCTTTCAGAAGCACTAAACATTGATTTTCAAGGCTAATATTTTGACAGCTTAGTCAATGCATACCATTAACCATTTAACAATTTAGAATCTTTTAAACAATAAACAATTTTATTGAATGCCATTAAATGCAAATTTGTCTGTCATGTTTAACTGACCTTTGACCTTGTTGACTCTCAGTCAGGATATCCTCCTGTACGTTGTAAGCCATGTACGCTAGCCGTCTCCGGTCTGTCCCAACATTGAATTCACCATTCAACGGAAACTTCATCATGAAATGCGTCGTCTGAAAGGGAAATTAAGACAAGTCAACATCAAGAGCATTAAACAGAATGGATAATGGGGTTTTATCAATCTCGTCATCACTATTATTATCAACATACGTTTTCCCTAACATTTAATCAGAGACGTTCTTGGGTCAGACATACATGTAGTTACCATGATATTATTCAGTGCTCATAAATTCATTGCCTCTGTCAAAATTTTAACAAGCCAAAATATTGGAAATATATTCAATACCATCCAAATTACAACACAT